>PGFW01004749.1:8414-23865 GCA_003123925.1 Haematobia irritans
ATTAGATCAATTAATTTTAATTAGTTACCAACCAATTAATGAGACATAAAACGGTTGCTATCCAATAGCTCCCTTAGAAGCAAAAATTTTCAAAATTTACTGGTTAGAGTGAAAATTGGAAGATTAAAAAATAATAAATCCATTGGTGCAAAAACATTGTTCAAGACCAAAAAACAAAAACGAAAAACAAATTTTAATGAAACCAATTTAGTTATCATCCATGTCAAGCGTTTAAACTAACAATAATCTGACGAATTGTTCTTCTTTGTTTTTTTTTTTAAAATTTTAATTATATATTATGGACAAAAACAAATAATTAAACCTTTGTTTCTTCTGGTTGTTAACAAATTACAATTTGGTATAATTTTGGTGTTTTGAATTTTGTTTTTGCTAACATAAAAAAATTACACATTTTGTGTTTTTATTAAAATTTAGTTTAGGCACCAATAATTGATTTGGTTATGCCAAAACATTGGCTTGGTCTATGAAAATATGGTTTGAAAATATTGCAAAAATTTGCCATACAAAACAAAACGATGGTTAAATATGCAAAGCCCAGGTCTATGTGATATGATTAATAATTTTCAACAAAAAAAAAAAGAACCAATACATTTAACACTAAGCTTTTTGGGTAGCTAATCAAGCTGAGCTACCGAAACCAGTTAACAAAACATTTTGGTTTAAATTAATTTTGGGCTGCAAGTTTGTTTTTACTAGCATTCAAAAACCAAAATACAAAAAAAAATCATTGCCCAATAGTTGCGTGAATATTAGCATCTACAAAAACAAATTAAACAACTTAACCTGTTATGTTCACCACCTGTGGTATCACACCATGGACTGAAATAGTCTAAGGAGCTGATTACATGCGGCTGCCACATAACCATCTCTCTCTTTCTCATCTAACTTTCCGTATTATCGTAGTAATTATAATGCTTGATTATAAGTTTTGCAAAATTTTGGACGAAAAATTACAAACGTATTTTGTATACAGGATAGTTGATATGTTATGTAACATGGTAAAGGGCCAGAAATAACATCAAATTTTGTAATCAGTTTGGAGATATATTAGCTAGCTTTGGTACGAAATATGACCTTCAAATAGGCAATACGCTGCACGAAAGTGGCTATGCGAAGTTTTGATCCATTTTCGACGAAACGCGGTCTTGATATGATCTACACTTTGGACTGCCACAAAATTCCACTGGATTGAGATCCGAAAATTTTGGTGGTCAGCCAGTCTTTATTAACGCGTGCTGAGTGCGATTGTGCTGGTATTCCTATTGGAATATCCTTTCTACGTCTGAAATATTTGTCTGCTTAAGGATCCATTTCTTCGCATTGGTCACCAAATGTCAAGATTTTAATTCGTTGTACTTTTGCGTATATGGCATGTTTGGAGAGTAAGGTTCGTACTGAAAAATAACAAAGTGTCGCTCACTACAAAACGGCGATTTGGCAGGAATTGGTCAAAATACCGCACTTTCGCGCAGCGTGTGATGACTTTATCGGCCGTATGTTGATTTTGAAAAACAGAACATTAAATGCACCGTTGCCACTCGTGCCAAAAATAATCTACCAAAAATAGAGGAGAGAATGAAGTGACCTCATTGGTTTCTTGGGGGGTCGTTCACGGACAACTCCAAATCGTTGTGTTTTTCTTTGGAGAGAGCCAAATGTTAGATTCTTTGAAATTCGTCAATAATGAAAAAGAGTTTATGGACATAGGAAATGGAGACAATAATAAACCAACCTTCGAAATCTTAAAATCTCGTCGTAAAATCCCAACAATCAATATTTTTGATGATTAACCAGCGAGTAAAATGTGGATTTTTTGTTTGTTGAATTGGAAATTGGATATATGTTGTCTTGGACCGTGAAAGATATAAATATGAAAAGGAGTGTGTAAAGAATGGTGTTTAAAATAAACATTGGAGAAACATAAGAAGATCTGCAAGATTTGGAACGAAAATGGTATCAGAGGGTCGAATTTTAAATTTCATGGAATTATTAGTAGGTAATGAGACGAAATGATCCAATACCCCTCTGGGCCACAAAAAGCATTGCCTCAGTGTCATTAAATCTTTCGGAGAATGCATCAAATGAGAATAAAAATGATCAGCACAATTCTCTCATGTCGTAAATTCGTGGTTTTTTATCTACATGGTCCCTGTATGCTGTCCCCTTTAGTTATTGAGATAGATATTGGTACACCCCTTTTAAATAACCGCAAATGGTCCTTAACTGGGCCGTATAAGACTATGTCTGTCGAATGAGGGTGTCGAGAAAGGGTAACAACTTCTCCAAGGGAGTCCACCGTGGTGTCAATCGTTAGATGCCCGCCTTGCATACACATATGCGTGGGTTCCGTCCTGCTTTCGAACGATACACCAAAAATTTTTCAGCGGTGATTATTCCATCCGCAGCAATTGCTGGTGACATTTTCTGAAGGTCAAGCTTCTCTTAAGTGCTTCACTGCACATGTGACGCCGTTCGGACTCGGCTATAAAAGGAGGTCCCTTTGTCAATGAGAATTAACTATGGAATGGCAGCAACCAGTGATAAGAGAGAATTCACCAATTTGTATTCACAAGTGGACTGAATTAGTCTAAGTGAGCCTGAAACATCGGCTTGCACCTATAAGTAGTACTAACCTAAGGACTCTCTCAGGGTCTTCGTAGATGCGAAAAAACGCGTGCGTATTGGTGCAAGAGATAAATAGTGCAAATGTCAGTAAAGCTGCATTACACAGTTGCCACAATTTTCATAAATCTCGCCCTATTCAAATTTTATTGTTCTTTAAATATTTATATTAGCTGGCTGTCTCAAAAACGTACTCCAATTTACGTTGAATCCCAGAGTCCAAGAAAATCATAATCATCGCTATCAGATCATCCAATTGGCATACCTCTTTAAAGCAAATATTTTTTTACAGTGAATTAGGTATATCTGTTACTATCCAGTTCTTGGCTCAAATGCAAAAAGTTTTTCAGAGGTGGTTCATTTGTCCCGTCAGCAGTAAGCTGTAGAGTGTTCTCACAGAATATTAAGATAATACGATTTTCAGTATCTGTATTATCGCTTTGAATGATTGGCTAGTCTCAGTGGCTTGAACAAGATATCTTACCGTAACATAACCACTTTCCTTTTGAGCATTAAAATATAATAATCATTAAGTCTATATTACGATAAGAAAAACTTAACTGTCATATTTATGCAAATTTTATTTTAATGCTTACAGTCTTTTGCGAATTTAAATGCTGCGAAAATGCATCCAGCTATCAGGCCTGACACAGCCCATTCTTTATTATAATCATTTTTTGTTCAACCATTTACAATTGTACACATTTTCTTCGTCTTATTCATATTGTGTAGGAAGAAATGCTTTTGCGTTGCTCCTCTCTATTTAGCTTGGTAAGGTAAATCACACAAAGTTAATCATCACCCTGTGAAATTTAAAAATGCATAGCGGCATTATCATAAAATCAATTAAGAAATTCTAGATTCTTCAAACAATAATAAAAGCTTAGTGAAAAAAACCGCCCACAAATTATGGACACGACATCAATAAATGACTTGCTATATGTGGCGTTCAAAGCGTAAATATTCTTTCAATTTCGACATTTACAGGTCCTTTTTAGACTTAATCTTTTGATGCTTTAAGATCGCGCGCAATATTAGTTCATATTTTCATACTTCGGTGTTTTTGTGTTAATCACTCATTGTAGGATGATTGGTTGCGGTGGAGGGCTAACAAACGAAGACCATATTACTCGAAGTGAATTGAAATGCATATATTGAAAAAATATATACACAAGAGAAATATATGAAAAAATAAAGATTGGAGGAATGGAACATGGTATAAGTTTATAAGCATAAATTTAATTTAAATTTAAAAAATAAATTACTGTTAATTTGATAATTAAAAATTCAAATTAAATTCAATTCATTCAAATCAAATAAAAAAAAATTTTAAATTAATTCAATAAAAACTATAAAAACTTAACATTAAATTCAAGTTGACTTCATCTATAATTGTTTTGTTAATATTACAATTTATTTTCTGCATGTATTTCATGAACTGCGTAATAAATGTCTGAGCAACTGTCATTGAATTTCTTACTTCCGCTTTTTATTGCTACAACTAAAAGTAAATCTTTATAATTATTAACATTAATATTCTAAATCAACTTTTTTTGAGCTCCATCATTCACTGGCTCATGTCTAATAAAATGCGTTATGAAATCAAACCGATAAAAAAATTTGATCCATGCATCTGTCTCTATAGTGAAAAAAAAATAAAAGGAAAATACTCGCAAGTCTAGTATGCCAGGCACATTGGAAGCCATATGAAAAATTTAACTCTATTAATTTATGACATTATATTTGTGCTTTGAAAAAAACCAAAATAAATTCGTATTTAATGTACATTGAAAACCTGCATTCAATTTCATTCAACCAAACTTGTAACAAAAATTGCCTCGGATCAAAATTTTATAGAAATCTCATATATGCGTAGCAGATGAACTGGCTATTGAAAATCACTAATAATTCGCAGTCGAATATAAATTAAATAAAAAACAAAATGGTGAATTATATATTTGATTTGCTTTAACGGGTTTGTTATTTTACCAATTTTACAATTTGTACTCTTCATTTATTAAGAAGGAAAAATATAGTAAGTGAGCAATTTTTTAAATACTTTTCAGATCTAGCAATTCGCATGTGCGTTTATGGTAATACGTTGATTATAAAAATATATATGTGATTTAAAACTAGTAGTAAGGAAGCGGCAATAAAAACTTGTATTCGCGTTAACAGACAGCTAATGAAGTGTGGTTTATTGATTAAGTGATTTTAAAATCACAAAAAATAATTATTTCATCAAAACTAGTGAGCTGCATATTACCTTGAAATCATTGCTCTCTACCAAAAGGAATAAAATTCTGAACAACGCATGTTAGTTTTGCAAAGTTTTTAACTTGAATTTTAAGGTTAAAGCATATTTTAAATTTAAATTAAATTACATAAAATTAAAAACTTAACATCAATTTAATATAAATTTAAAAATTAAATTTGATTATATAAACAGTATTAATTCATGTTTATACCATAACACATAGTGGTCAGGAGTATACCCACCTAAAGTTTGAATCTGCAAAAAAATTGTGCCTACTTTGTGACTTTTAGAACGTCCATAAAATATATAGCGGATCACTCAGTAATCACCTTCCTGATCGATCTAGAGCGCTTTGCTGTCCGTCCGTCTGTTATGTATTGATGTTGTTCAACAGGATTGTCCGTCGCAAATTATTTAACGCGATTTTTGATTGATAATGTTGGTGACGATGGATGGTTTTTTGACTCGAGGACGAACGCTATCTGTGGAACTATAAACGGATCAAATTTAAGAATATAGCTCCCATATGTATGTTATCGCCCGATTTTGACAAAGTGGGGTCACGATTGCACTTTTTTACTACCGATCGTCATTCAAAAAAGTATAGCTCAAAAATAAATCTTCTGCAATCGCCCTTTTTAAGTTCTGCAAAATTCATCGAATCGGTTCAGATTTAGATATATGCTCCATATATATGTTCCAGCCCGATTTTTGCCAACCGATCTTACTCAAAAAGTTGGCTAAAATCGAATCACTATACATCTAAATCATCAAATCGGTTTCAGAGTTTAATTTTTAACATGTATTGGTGGCTTTAGAGGAAGAACTTAGAATGCCGGCAAAGGCTTGAGTCTTTTATACAATGTGATTGGTAAAACAGTTAGCCACTCGTGGCAAGAAATAAAATCTAACAAACATTTGAATAGAAATTCCTGTAGAAAATTTTGTCAAAAATGTATTTCTAATAGATTTTTTTTTTTTTTTTTCAAAATATATCTATAAAAACATTTGTCTCAAAATGTTATTTCTATGGAATTTTTTTTTTTTCAAAATTGTATTTCTATATGAATTATTATAAAAGATTTTATTTCTTATAGAATAAATTTCTCAAAAAAAAAAAATTGGTTTTAGGAAACTTTTTCCAAAATTTATTCCTATACGAGAATTTAACGAAAAAAATACTATTTTTGGATAGATATTCTTACCACGGTGGCACCGTGGTTGGTAATACAATTTATTTTCTACTTTATTATAACGTGCAGTTTCAATGTTTTAAAATTTAACTTGAAAAATATTGTTATGGGAAAATTGGAATGTAATGGGAATGTAGTGGAACTGTTTTTTGTCCTTGTATGGGTAAACCGATCCCCAAACATTTAACTTCCTGACAACATGACCATGGAGTAGTAGTCTAGATTGAGACAAAGCAGACCCATGAAACATGTACCCTGTAATTGTCTAAATATACCTACGGTTTAATCTCCCAGACCTATATCAAAGTTACCACACAAATGTTTTTTATTACTAATTCAGTAAGTTGGTGGTTTAGGTGTGATATTCGTCCCGGCCCGGCCTGTTCTTATTTTACTTACTTGTTTTTGTATACTATTACATTAATTTAAATTAAAGTGGATGGTTTTTACCGAAGACATTAATTAAAATGAAATAGTTTTAAGTTAACTTTTATATAACTGTGTTAACGATTTATTTGAAGCTGAATTATTTTTTATCAATTTAAAAAAATAGATAAGTTTAGGTAAAATAAATAATAAAGATTTGATATATGTAATTAAAACATTTTCAATTACCAGTTTAATTATCATACAAATGGCATCAAACTGTCATTCAAAAATCAGATGGATTTGACTTTGGCATAAGGAAAAGTGTAATAATTGTACGAAAAGTGTTATTTAGAGAAGCCGACTATCGAGATTCGAGTGTAATTCACTTTGGGTTTAGGGAATTATCCGTATTTATTCTGATAATATAATTTTACCACTGAAAATGTTACATTGATGAGAAGGTGAATTCTTCTTAGTAGTGTTTTGATCGCTGTATTACGAAAAAAAAATATTAAAAATTTTCCTATGAACATTTTTTGAGATATCTCGTTGATTTTAGTTTCGTATCTTTTTTCACTAAAGCAGAATTATATAATTTAATTAAAGTTGTTGGCACTTTAATTAAAGGTATTGAAAGTAATGACAAAATAACCTTGTTACAAATTGTCAGTGGTAAGTTAAAGTGTCAAAACTATCGATGCAAAAAAGGGCAAATTTATAACAAACAAAAATCATATTTTAGCAGTGAGCCTTTTCGCTCGGAAAGTACAAACCATTGAAAAAGTTCCGGTATTCTCTGCATAGTCATATAAAGATGATATCTCTAACGCGTATTTAATAAGACCAACTAGATAAAAAACTAGAAAAAACTACGAAAAATACAAAAGTTATAAAGCAATTGAGAGATACAAATCCGATATGCAATCATGGCAAAATATGAGCAACTCAACGCCACACAAAAATCATTTTTGTGAAGATGTTTTTTATGTCACATTTAGATATATAATTGACATTGACATGTACTGTTTCGTGATTGAATTTATATTTAAAAATATTAAATAAGCCAATTAATGATCTATATCCGATAAGATTGGAGAACAAGGTGTCCTATGCTGAAATAAACATTGAATCGGCTGTCTAGATAAACTCTCTTCATTAACCCTGCTGACTGATGTTAGAAAATAACTTACCAGATTTTAGTTGGGGTCATATATGACCCACACTTAATTTTGTAAAATAAAATGAAGATGTGTAATCTAATTAAAAAGGGTTTTTTTATAGTTGTGATCATCGGAATAGGTTGTTGTACTTGGAATTTTCTGTCCGTGAGACGAAACATACCTGTTTATTTAGCCAGTTTTATCATTTATTTGGAAGTTTTCTCTTTAATGAAAAAAATTAACTTTTTTAATTACTCAGCAGCTTTTTGGTTTTTGTAAAAAAGTCTGTATGTTAGGTGGTAATTGCGATATGGTTTCCACCGAAATGTGTGAACCAAAGTGCGTAGTATTTGGATTCCATCGTCCCCCAAATAGCTATAAAACAATATTCAGTTTCTTCTAACAGAAACCATAAAAAATATAACTTATTACATACAAACATCAGCCCATTAGAAAATGTGATTTTATACGGAAAGGCGATTTTAATCAAAAGTTCAGTAAAATCGTGAACAATATTAAAAAGTCGTGTCACCGATTGTAATGAAATAATAGCTCGTTGATTCCGAAATAGATTACTAACTAACTTTGTCTCGTGAACCAACAACCGTGATTTCGTCCCACTTTTATTGTTGTGTAGGAATTTTAAAGAAACAAATTTTTCGTTTTATTTTCTGTTAAAAATTATCAAATTTTTTTTACATTACTTGTAAACGAATATAGCTTAAAACTACTTAGAAAATTGAATAAACAATGTAAAAGATGGCTTAAAGATAATATGCTATGGGATTTCGGTTTGTTTTTATTAAAATGGTTGAACCGTTATTCAAGTTTCAAGTAATATTTCTCGAAAATGTCAACTGATAGAAAATCGGATAAGTTTGGATTTCAGCGATCTCAAATTACAAAATTGCTAAAGGGTGATTTGTTAAGACTTGACGAACTTTTTTTTTTTTTAATAAAAACGTCATAAAATTTGCCAAAATCTCATTCGGTTCTTATTTGAAACGTTAGATTGTGTCAATTTGACATTTTACTTTTTGAAGAATAATTATCATCTTAAATGTTGACGCGCTGCGTCCTTAGGGTGGCCATGTCGGAAAGTCCAATTTTTGGCAACTTTTCGACATTTCGGCCTGGAATAGCTCCGAATTTTCTTCGGAAATGTTGTCTTCCAAAAGCTGGAATTAGGTTGCTGCTTTATTTCTGTAGACTTTAGACGTTGACGTAAGCCACATAAAAATAGTCTAAAGTGCGTCAAAAAATGCATGATCTTGTGGCCAACTTATCGCGGTCCAAGTTTCTTGAGATGAATTTCTCTCTAAGTTTTCCCTCAAAATGGCTCATAGAAATTCGCGAGCTGTTGTGGCATGTACGCCATCTTGTTTGAAACCACATGTTAACTAAATTCAGTTCTTTTCCATTTTTGGCAACAAGAAAGTTGTTAGCATCGAACGCAATAGCGATCGCCAATTCTACCGTAACGTTGCGTCCAAACAGCATCATTTTTTAAAAAAATACGGTCCATGATTCCACCAAAGCGTAGCAAAACCAACCACACTAGTGAATTTTCGGGATGCGATGGGCAGTTCTGAACGCTTCTGGTTGCTCTTTCACTCGCAAATGCGGCAATTTGCTTATTTACGTAGGCCAATTCATCCAGAGAATGAGCCGCTCATTCGCATGAACAAAAATTGTCCGATAAAAAAGCGGATTTCTGTCCAACTTTCTAGGGCCCCAATCACTGAAAATTCGACCGTTGTGGCAGATCGTAAGTCTATTCATGATGAAATGTCCAAAGCATACTGAGTCAATCTTTTCTCTTTGAACACCATGTTCTGAAATCCACGTGGATCTGTCAAATACTTAAATGCATGAAAATCCTAAACCTCAAAAGAATCGACCTTTAAAATTTTCAAATGCAACACAAAAAAGTTCGAGATTTGTTCCCGCTGTTGTATATATGGGGTCATAGAAAATTAACCTCCAACTCGTGTATGTGTATACACGCAAAGAGTAAAAGCCGTCGAAACATAAAATTTAACAAACCCCTTATTGAATTGAGTAAGCAATTTCAACCAATTCATGAGCACTGCGAGTAGTAAATTCTTTCTTAATTATAATTCACCACAAAGAATGCGTAATTAATAAATTCGATTGGGTCATCAAATGACCCCAACATAATAGCAAGGTTAAGTAAGAAATATCTACAGTCCATAGTTCCGCTTTTCCTCGCTAATGCTCGACTTTTAATTCCTATAGAAAATTTTCAAAATAATATTTCTATAGAAAATGTGCCACATTTTATTTCTATAAGAAAATTTTGTCAAAATGTGATTCTATAGAAATATTTATTTCTATAGGAGAAATTTTTGTCAAAATTTTATTTCCAATAGAAAAATATTGGCTAAAATTTTATTCTATAGGCAAATTTTGTTCAAATTTTTTCTTTAGAAAATTTTGCCAAATATTTTATTTACTAATAGAAAATTTGTCCAAAATTGTATTTCTGATAGAAAATTTATCAAATATTGTATTTCTATAGAAAATTTTGTCAAAAATGTTATTTTCTATATTGAAAATTTTGCCAAAATGATTATTTCTAGAGAAAATTTTGCCAAAATTTTTATTTCTAATAGAAATTTCTTGTCTAAAATTTTATTTTCTAATAGAAATTTTGTCATAAATTTATTTCTTATAAAAATCTTTGATCAAATATGTTTGAATTTCTATAGATAAATTTTTGACTAAATTTATTTCATGGAAAATTTTGTCGCAAATTTATATTTCTTATATGAAAATTTTGCTAATAATTATTTCTATAGAAAATTTTGTCCTAAAAATTTTATATTCCAATAGAAAAATTTTGCAAAAAATTTATGTTGTTCTATAGAAAATTTGGTCAAAAATTATTTCTATAGAAAATTATTGTCAAAATTTTATTTCTACGAAAATTTTGCCAAATATTTTATATTTCTATCAAGAAAATTGTACTAAAATTTATTTCTATACAGAACATTTCTGTCAAATTTTATTTCTATAGGAAAATTTTTCTAAAATTTATTTCTATATAAAATTTTGTCAAAATTTTAATTTTCTATAGAAAAATTTTGTCAAAATATTTATATTGCTATAGAATTTTGCTAAGAAATTTTATTTATAGTAGACAAAATATTGTCAAAATCAACTTTCGAGGCTGTACCAAATTCAAAAGTTAATTTGGACGTCAATCATTGGGTGATTCGAGTCAGAAGTTTTTTTCTTGTTTTGGACTTACTCCCTATTATCTGTGAGCTTCATACAAAATGGGATTGCCGTTAACCATACTATGCACAATAGCACATATACATTAAAATTTGAGCCAATAACCCCGTTATTCCATTAAGGGTAACTGAAAATTCATTTCATTAAGACAAGGAAAAACTTCAGTAACGAAAAACTTCTTTGTTTTTATGAGTGTTTCGTTGGCTGCGATGTTTTTAATTCATTTTCGTTAATTAATAATGATATTATTTGCACCTGAAAAAATAAAAATAAAACGAGACTTATTTTATTTCAAAATATGAAAATCTTTTTTTGATGTAGGTTCTTCTTTTGCATGTAAATATATCAGAGATGGCTAATGAAAACACAACACTGTGATGACTGTTTTTGAAAATGTAGAAATACAATTCAACGATATTTTTTCACTTAAATTCAGTTTGCCTAACATGGTCGGATTTAAAAAGAGAAGGGCCCGATATCAGTATATTTGATGATAATTGTAAAATGCTAATTATTGAAAGGTTAATTCTCTATATCAGATATTTTGTTTAAGCTAATTGAATAGAAAATCTAGTGAATGTATTCATTTTTTTTTTGTTGTAAATTGGCAAAAGGCGAGAGAGATAGAGAGGGAAAAATAAGATAAAGATACACAGATTAATAAAGATATTTTCGCCGCATTATACCTCTCATTAAATTCAAATGGCGAAAGGAAATCATGAAATATTTTTTTTTTTTTGATGATTTCCTAGATATAAACTCTGCCTTTAACCCCGCTTTAATAACAGATCATCGTCAAATTTGAATAGTTTTTTTTTAAATTTAAAGAAACCTCCGATGATTCGCTTCCACATTATTTTCGTGTAAGTGAAGTTAACATTTCTGTTTAATAGGTAACAGACCTATAAAGCATATTAGCAATATATAATTTCACATTTTTTGTTCTTTGTTGTATTATATGTCGTTCCAATGTTTTGTGTAATTTGTTTTTTTTTAACTTTGGGAATAATGAACTATCTGAATTGCATTAAAATTTATCATCACCGACCCATCAATGGGATTATAAGCCATGCGAAGAACCATAAATGGTAAGCATATTATTTATGCCATTATACCAATATAAGCAGAGTAATGCATATAAAAATTCGAGAAAAAACAACCTCATAGATATAAAGTAATACCATTATGTATTTATTCCGATGGCGAAGTTGCATTCCATGTGAACATGTTATCAGCTGCCATCAACGTTGCACAACGCCCTAAACCACCTTATCGAATGTCTTGCAGTACAAGCCTGCAGCAACTCATAACTCATACTGAATTCTTTCAATTCATTTGTTAATAGGATCGGATAATTGCTAATAATATGAAAATAATTTACTTGATGAATGTCTAATGCGATGATGTTCTTTTGGTCCATATGAGGTCATTTAATTGAGATATGTATGCTTATATTGTAGTGATTTCCAAATAGATTATTATTTATTAATAGTAATTGAGTGAATTTTCATTGATATAATTCTTATGCAAGAGTCGTGAACATTCATCTAATTATTTTTTTTAAAATCCATTATTATTTTGGTTGATTTTTTTTTTTGCGTTGATTAATGGAAAAGTAGTGGAGATTCTTTGGGCCATTACACACCTTAAAATGATATACTGAAATTTGTGAAGTATTTAAGTCCTACAAAATTTTTTTTGATTCAAATTCACCTGAATTAGACTGGATCCAATTAAATTTTTTAATTGAATGTCTTCACTCGAACAAACGATAGTATCAATTAAAATTAATGAAGGACATTAAAAAACAATTAATTGATACTATAAAATTTTGTTTAATAAAAATTTGTTGAACAACTTAAGTAGTTCAATGAATATTTTTTATAAAGCACAATTAAAATTATTAATTTGGAAAAAATTTTCGCGAAATTTGGAAGTTTTGCTATAAGTTAATCTGTACACGCGAGTTACAGGATGCCGTGACAAGTGAAGCGTTAAGGGCACCAAAGCCATTTAATCATTATTTGAAGTCATAGAATTATAATGTTTGGAAAAAATTTTGTCGACTTTGATTAGACTTTCTTGTGGTACTTGCGTTAAACTAACCAAAAACGTAAGAAGAAAAAATTATACAAAAATCGTAAAATAAAGAATTAAGCTAAATTCCAAATTTCAGAATGTTCTTAAAATAGTAACACTTTTCCCCATGCCGGCAATACTCCGTACGACGCTATAACAGACATTATTGTGGCAAATTTTGCACCATTCACAACGTACGAAATTTTTCGTTTTAACGAGGTGAAAAGAGAAAAATAATATTAATATTTTTTTTGAAATCGAAAAATATTTGCTTGCTTGTGATATGAATAGCAGCCATGTGATACGTCGTTTGCAATACCTACTTAAATAATTATTTTCAAAAATTATCTCAAAATGACAAAATTTTAGGTAGAAATAAATTTGGCAAAATTTCGATAAGAAAAAATTTATGCGCAAATTTTCTATAGAAACAAGAATTGAGAGCAAAAAATTTTTTATAGAAATAAAATTTTTGACGAAAACTTTCTATGAAATAGAAATTTTGACAAAATTTCTATAAGAAATAAAAATAGTGACAAAATTTTCTACTAGAATAAAAATTTGAACGTGAAAATTTTCTATAGAAAGTAAAATTGTGACAAATTTTTCTATAGAAATACAATTTGTACAAAATTTTCCTATATGAAATAAAATTTTGACAAATTTCTATAGAAAATAAAATTTTGACAAAATTTTCTATTAAAAAATAGAAATTTTGACAAAATTTTATATGAAATAAAATTTTGACAAAATGTTTCGCTAATAGAAATAAATTATTGACAAAATTTTCTATAGAAATATAAGATTTTGACAAAATTTTATATAAGAAATAAAATTTTGACAAAATTTTATAATAGAAATATAATTTGAACAAATTTTATATAGAAATAAAATTTTGACAAAATATTTATAATAGAAAGATAAAATTTTGACAAAAATTTTCTATAGAAATAAAATTTGAAAAATTTCTATAGAAATAAATTTTATATAGAAATATAATTTGAGCAAATTTTATATAGAAATAAGATTTTGACAAAATTTCTAATAGAAATAAAATTTTGACAAAAATTTTAATATAGAAAATAAAATTTTGACAAATTTATATAGAAATAAAGATTTGGACAAATTTCTATACGAAATAATTTTGACAAAAATTTTTCTAATACAAGATAAAATTTTGACAAAATTTTTATACGAAATAAAATGTTGACAAAATTTTCTATAGAAATAAAATTTTGACAATATTTTATATACGAAATACAATTTTGAGAAAAGTTTCTAATAAGAAATAAAATTTTGACAAAATTTTCTATGAAGAAAAAAATTTGACAAAAATTTCTATTAGAAATAAAAAATTTGACAAATTTATATAGAAAATAATATTTGAAAATTTCAATTGAATAAAATTTTGACAAATTATTCTATAAAAATAAAATTTACAAAATTTTCTATAGAGAATAGAAATTTTGACAAAATTTTTCTATAAAATTAAAATTTTGACAAATTTTCTATAGAAATAAAATTTTGACAAAAATTTTCTATAGAAATAAAATTTTGAACTAAATTTTCTATAGAAGATAAATTGAAAAAATTTATCTAATAAAAAATAAAAATTTTGACAACATTTTCTATAGAATAGTAAAAATTTGACAAAAAATTTCTAATAGAAAAAAATTTTGACAAAATTTCTATAAGAAATAAAATTTTGACAACAATTTCCTATATGAAATATAAAATTTTGACCAAAATTTTCTATAGAAATAGATATTTTGACACAAATTTTCATTATTGCAGTAAAATTTGACAAATTTTTCTATATAAAAATAATGACAAAAATTTTCTATAGAAAATACGAAATTTTGACAAAAATTTATATAGAGAATAAAATTTTGACAAATTTTCGTATAGAAAATAAAATTGTTGACAAAATTTTCTTATAGAAATAAAATTTTGACAATTTCTATAGTAAATAAAATTTGACAAAATTTCTATAGAATAAATGTTGAAAAAAATATTTCTATAGAATATAAAATATCTGAACATTTTCTATGAGAAATAATTATTTTGGACAAATTTTCTATGATTGTAAAATTTTGACAAAAAATTTTTCTATAAAAATAATGACAAAATGTTTCATAGAAATAAAATTTCGACAAAATTTTCTATAGAAATAAAAATTTGACAAAAATTCTAATGAAATAAAATTTTGACAAAATTTCTATAGAGAATAAGAATTTTGACAAATTCTATAGAAATAAAATTTGACAAAATTTTCCTATAGAAAAAAATTGAACGAAATTTTTTATAAAAAATAAATTTTAGACAGCAAATAAATGTTGACAAAATGTCTATAAGAATAAAAATTGTAACAAATATTTTCTACAGAATAAAAATTTGACATCACAATTTCTACAGAATATAAGATTTTTTGACAACTTCCAAATACAAGTTACGTTGTTAGTTTTATTCGTAAAAATTTCGTTAAAAAA
>PGFW01004755.1:127005-142877 GCA_003123925.1 Haematobia irritans
TTGAAGATACTTGGATTAAAGATAAAATTTTTGGTGTGGCTTTTGTCTTGGTTATTTTGTAAGCTATTTTGTTAGAATTATTGGATTGCAATTATTATCTTATAAAATATATTTATAAATTTTTGTTATATTTCAACTATACATTTTTTGCCATGTTATTTTCGGAAATATTGTCTGTTTATGGTTTTTCCCATAGACTGGGAAAACTATTTTAGTAATTCAAAAAAAAAAAAAAAAAACTACTACTCAATGGTCATTCTGTTTGTCCGTACACAAAAGAGCCTATTCTATGGGGAAAAAAACTATTACGCAAGATTTCTTTCATTCAATATTTATAATATTTTTTTATATTCTACTTCTTGCCTACATACAAGTCAATAACGAAAACGCTATTATAACCTCATTATTTTGGTTGAGATGGTTCTACGTTACACTAAACACAAAGTGATCCTACTAAACCTTTCTAAAGGCCAAATAGACTTTTTTTTTTTTTTTTTTTTTTTTTTTTTTTTTTTATATTTTAATTCATTTAAAATGTTTTAGATAAAATTTCTCCAATATGAGAAAATTTCCCTGACTTTATTAATTTTTTTATGTACGTTTGTTAAATTAACTAAAAAAGGGCGAACATTTAAAAAAAATGGAGCATAAAGATTTTTTTATTTCCACACAAAATATTTAAGAGTCTCTTAAAGTTAGTAAAATTATGGTAAATTCGCAAATCTTTAATCTTGTATGTCGCTAAAGAAATATTTTTTCTTTAGAATAGTGGAAAACAATAATTGTGTTAAATAAATTATTTTAAATTTGTCCAATATATTTATTTTTTGTAATATCGACGTGATATCGTTTGCAATACAATTTGGTTAAAGTCCTATATTTTCCTTCTTGTGGTTTCACTTTTTGTAGAGATTATTAAATTACAGTGACAACCATGAGTCATTTTGCATGTTTGTCCAAATTTTATTTCTATAGAAAATTTTATAATTTTTTTCATAGAAAATTTTGTCAAAATGTTAATTCACAGAAAATTTTGTCAATTATGGTAAAACCTATCTATTTTTGGGAGACTGGGTTAAGCTCTGCACCGAGCTTACAACTTTGGTGCAGATACTTGTAACTCATTACTTCGGTTAATGGGGGTTCTCTTTCTGGGCCTAGTCTTCTTTACTTCAGATTTTACCACAGGTATCTGTTTCGACGTCATTTAGATTCTTTTATCATTATACCCTCCTCACCACGTACTGGTGCTACAGGACTTAATAAGGCATATTGTAACGCAAGAAGGCATAATCATTAGACAAGCCTTTTCATATAACGGATTCGGCATTGAATTAAATTCTCTGAGAGGTCGCACTTAAGCCGCGATGTCCCGTACTGTCTTGTCCTCGGGCTCTGTCGTCTCGTCTGTTCTGTTGAATGTATTTTTTGTGTACAAGTACAGCTTCGCACGTTTTAGTCCGATTGTCCTAAAATTTGTATAGAGTCATGTCTCGGTCAAAGACGATACTATTTCGATTTTGGAAAAATTCGGTTCAGATTTAGATATGCCTGCCTATATATTTTTCACCCGAATCTGGTCATCAATTGGGCGTGTATACTCTAACGATTTCCTCAATTCCGTACATCCGAAATATTTTATTTGAGTCTCGAAAACTTGCAAAATTTATCAGCAAATCCGGTTCTCAGATGTAGACTATATTCTCCGCTATATAAGCTTTCGCGTCGTTTTACACTCATTTTGCCCAGCAGAGGCACCAATTTTTTGTCCTATTTAGTTGAATTTTGACATTAGCAGTAGAATTAGCATTGTACTATGCGTGCCAATTTGTTTGAAATCGTCGTGCAGATTTATATATCTCCAGTTAGCTTCTCGCCCGATTTACACTCTATTGACCCAAGGCCAATTTTTTCTCCGATTTAGTTGAAATTTTGCACAGGAGTAGAATTAGCATTGTTGCTTATGCGTGCCAAATTTGCTGAAAATCGGTTCAGATTTAGATTATAGCTCCCATATATATGTGTTTTTCTGATTTCGACAAAATGGTCAAAATACCTATCCATTTCCTTGTAAAAATCGCCACTGCTTAGTCGCAAAGTTGTAAAAATGCTCTAATTTTCCTAAACTTCTATACATTATATCGAGCGATAAATCATAAATAAACTTTTTCGAAGTTTCCTTAAATTGCTTCAGATTTAAACGTTCCCATATTTTTTTACTAACATTGTGCTTCCACCCTAGGCATTACGCGACTTAATAATTTGAAGTCTATATGACTTTGTAGAAGTCTTATCAATTTGCTTCCAATCGATGATATTCTAAATGTATGTATTTGGCTGACAAAGCCTTATAAAGTAACTCCCCACAATTTGACGATGTTGATATCGGTATTCGGGAAATTTAGATGTACCAAAGTGGTGCAGGCGTATAATACTCAGTCGGCCCGACCAAAATGTTAGATATAAATTCCACATTATCCTTGTCCCGGTTACACCCATATGACGTTGACGATGTATGGTATACGAAAATGTAGATCTGCAAATAGAACAGGATATATAAGCTCGACCACGCCGACTTTGGGGACTTTCGCTTAATACTGGTTCCTCTCTAAAATTTTACTGCACACATTATGTCTAAAACTTACGTACGTATCACTTTTACTAATTAACGCTAACTCTTGTACTTAGACCACATCCACCCGCTTCCCAGAGAAAAAATGTCTGTTTTAGCTACGCCGAATGATGCTATCGCAATTGTTTATAGTTGGCAGTACTAAAATCACAAAATCTTGATCATGAAAAACAATTCAACTAATGCTGGAAAAAATCCTTAAAAAAAAATTGAATTTAAAAATTGCAACGCAAAAGCTGTTCTCTTAGACATTTTCAACCTATGTTTTGTGGGGCTACCTTAAGCACTAAATTCAATTTCACAATCGTGGCAAAATAATCGCTTTTTGCATATGTCATTTTCCCGGCATTAGCAAACCTACATCTAAACACCTCTGAAAGTATCTCCACCAACAGAAATTATCTCAGGGAACATTTCCGAGAAAACCTTGCCCTATTCTCTTGTTTTAATTGTGTTTACTCCTGTGATGTAGAAGTGCAGAATGCTCTTTTTTCTCCAGAACAAACATTGTTCAGCCATAACTTTTCATTTTCTGTAGTTTCCAAATATTGCCCTGTAACTTCCTCCACTGTGAATTAGCACCTATTTCCAGTTGTTAATTCACTCACTGCTGGAGACACAACAGTTACCAATATTCGCAGTAACCACATCACGGAAGCTGGATGTGTTAGGTACTGACGCTTAAACTTACAGTTCTTCATGGTTGAAAACCTGTCGGTGTTTTCACCTGCCAATTCTTTCTCACCAGGTAACCCCCTCCTATGAAATACCATAAGGCCAAAAGGGCAGCGCCTCGAAACAAGAATACACATGGCGAAAAAACAAAACATTACCACGGAGATGTTTTTCCAATTTTAAATCCTACTGTTTTGTAGGTAGTTGCCAATGTCGGTAACTTTTTCAAAGCTAAAGAAAGATTCGCTTCACACAAAACACCCAGATAACTCTTCATTTCTAAGGTCCTTTTGGCGCCTCTGTGTTGCTTTGTAGCAATTCCCTCTATCACCGCACTGGTTTTCCAAGTTGATCATCTTTGGGTAAACTATTATTTATTGACTCGCTACAGTCCTTCTGCAGCCCAGCGTGGCTCCTTTTTGTTTTCGACAAAGCACACAGGCGTTCAAAGTCGGACATTTATTCCCTTATCGTCGTTATTATCTGCTGTCTGGCTTTGTGGACCCCGATGACATTTCCTTATCTTTTTGTTAGCAATGTCGTGTGTTGTTTGATAATTTGTTGTTGCACTGTTTGGGAAAAGTCATTTCAAAGGCAGATCACCTTTTTTCAGATATTTGCCAGATTAGTAATATCGGAAGGCTCATTAGTTGTGAGTTGACATGCAACGGAAATTTTACTATCCTGGCACATGCATAGAGGACTTTATAAATTCTTCAAAAGACAAAACGAGTTTCTGTGTACTGTATGCTCCCGGTTCAATGGCTCCGCAACACCACTGTAGGATGTTTATCCATTAACCACCTGACATTCTGAGAATGAAAATCCATGAATCAAACAAGTAAGAAAAACTGTAAAGTCGGGCGGGTCAGGCCGCTTGTCCATTGCCCTCTACACCATTTCTTACTGCCGAAATTTTGATCTATCATTCTTAAATTCCTTATATGTGAAGAACCAACTAGGGCAAAGCTTGTTGATATTGTACTTCTGGAAAATCGTTAGATCATAAAATTTAAATTGAGATTTTTTTACCAGGATGCTGGCGCCTCTCAGCTACAATTGGCACCCCAGTTGGTCGAATTCGCAACCAAAAATCAGGTAGTTCTTTTTTTTACTGTTTTGTAGAATCTTGATGTTTTTGGTGGGTTCACTTTTTCCATAAAATAAAAACTTGGCCTAAAACTATAGCCGAACTTATGGCCAGGAGCCCGTGGTGCAATGTTAGCATGGCCCGACCCTTGCATACGCACAGGCTGGGTCGATTCTGCTACGGCGAACACCAAAAGAGTTTTTCCAGCGGGTGGATATCCCACCTCGTATGCGTGAATCTAGGTTCAAAGCATCAGGTTTCGAGTGAGCTCGACTCGGCTATAAAAAGGGAGGCTCCCTTGTCATTGGAGTTAACTGGGCAATCGCGGCAGCACTCCAGTGTAAGGGAAGAAGTTCACCATCTGTTGGTATGCGCAATTTGGACTGATAGTCTACAGCTGAGCCTGATTACCCGTAGGTTAGTTATGTGGCAGCCACGATGTGCCACATTTAACCCTATCCTTACGCCAGGCCGAATTCTTATGTACCGATCCCCATGGATTTGGGTTGAAACTTCTAACTAAGGGGCACTGTCATCATATCGAATTACTTAGGTTTGTGGTTAATACTTGCCAATGGAAGGTATCTTAAAACTCTACACAATCCGTCTGTCTAATTGATAGATTAGTCAACGTGGCATTATTACGGTAAAAAAAAAAACAAATTAAAAAAACTCTATTATTTCAGTTCTTAACGGTATGAATTTTGCTCTGTAAAAAGGAAGCCAGAAGTGATATATGGGGGTCAGGTTTATCAACAAAGGTATATACAATGATACCTAGTATGGCCAATTATTGCCTTGATGAGTACCAACTTTTAGCAAGATTATGAAATTTGCTTATCAGCGAAGAAGTAAAATCCGAGGATCCGTATTATCTCATGGCTACATATATGAACTATGGACCCATATTGACCACCTTCCGTTGTCATGCGTCTTTCGCTGTTTAGCACAATTGCGCGCAGTATCCACTAACAAACATACCAAGATTTCAGCACCGATGCGGGTTGCCTCCAAGAAACTTGGTCTTCCAAGGGGCTCGGAGGTCAATCTGGGAATCGGTTTTAATGGAGGGAGCTATATATAATTATAGTGACTGATATTGGACCAATTTTTTATGATGGTCTTAGAGAGCCTAATCATAACTAAATTCAGTACCAAATTTAGCCGAATCGAAGAAATTTTGTTTCTCTTTTACACTCGGGGCTTGACAAATCTGGGGATCGGTTTATATGGGGGCTATATATAATTATGAACATGTGACCAAATTTTGTGCATGGTTTTTAAGACCATATACCAACATCATGTACCAAATTTCAGCCGCCGGATGAAATTTGCTTCTCTTAGAGATCCGCAAGCAAATCTGGGATCGGTTTATATGGGGCGTAATCATAATTATGGACCGATGTGGACCAATTTTGCATGGTTGTTTTGAGACACATATACCAACATCAATGTACCAAATTTCAGGCGAATCGGATGTAATTGGCTATATGCGCTAAATTATGGACCTATACGGCCAATTTTAGCATTAGGATGTTTACGAGACATATGACTCACACCACTACCAAAATTGAACCCGCGTGAATTGGATGAATTTTTGCTGCTCCACAGATATTGCTCCGGTTCATACCTGGGGATCGCGTTATATATGGGCGCGCTACTTAATTATAATTTATCAATATCATAATTATAAATTACTGCGACCAATTTTAGCCGATGAATGTTAGGAGACACCGATATCTCTTACATTCACGATACCAAATTTCAACCAGCTCCGGGTATGAAATCTTTCCGCGTGTAGAGCGTCAGCAATCCAAATCTGGCGGGTCGGTAATAATAATGGGGAGGCTATACGTAAAAGTGGACCATATGGTCCATTTTGCAATACCTATCCGACCTACGATAATAAAAACTACTTGTGAGAAGTTTTCAAGTCGATAATTGTTTCGTTCGGAAGTTGTGAATGTGATTTACAACAGGACGCGACGGACACAGGACGTAAGGACATGTAGATCACGACTCAGAATTTCACACACGACCCAGAATATATATACTTTAATGGGGTCTTTAGGCCAATATTTCGATGTGTAAACAAACAAAATTTTCATTAAAACTAAAATGGAACAAAATTTTCTATAGAAATTAAACATTTTGACAAAATTTATCAACAGTAATTAAAAATTTTCATAAATTTTCATATAAAAATAAAATTTTGATTTATAGAATATAATTTTTTGACGAATTACTACTTAAATTAACTTGACAAACATTTTCTATAAAAATAAAATTTTTGACAAAATTTTTTTCTATTAGAATAATAAGAATTTTAGAAAATTTTCTATAGAAAGAAAATTTTGGTCAAAATTTTCATATAAAAATTAAAATTTTGAACAGAAGTTCTTTGAAAAATGTTGACAAAAATTGTCTATAGAATAAAATTTTGACAAAATTTTCTACAATAAATAGAATTTGACAAATTTTCTATTAAAATAAAATTTTTTAGATTAAAATTTTCTTGTAAAAAATTTTTGACAAATTTTCTTGTGAAATAAATTTGACAAAATTTTCAATAGAAATAAATTTTGACAAATTTCCTATAAAAAAAGACAAAAATTAAATTTTTATGTAAATATAAATTTGAAAAAATTATAGAATACCAAAATTTTGATTTAGAGAATTTCTATAGAAAATAAAATTTGACAAAATTTGTCTATAGAGAATTAAATTTTGACAAAATTTTCTATGAAATAAAATTTTGACAAAATTTTCTATATGAAATAAATATTTGTCAAATTTTCGTATAAATAAAATTAAATCTGAAATAATTTGAATAAAATGCAATTTGTACATACAGAATAAATGCAACTAATGAAATGTATTGACAAATTATTCTATAGAATAAATTTTAGAAAAAATTTTCTATATTAATAATTTTGACCAATTTTCTATAGAAAATAAAATTTGAAAAAATTTCTATAGAAAAAATTTGACAAAATTTTCTATAGAAATAAAATTTGCTGACAAAAATTTTCTATAGAAATTAAAATTTGGACAAAATTTTTATAGAATAAAATTGCGACAATTTTCTATAGAACATAAAATTTTGACAAAATATTTCTATAGAAATAAATTTTGACAAAATTTTCTTTAGGAATAAAATTTGCAAAATTTCTATAGAAATAATTTTTACAATATTTTCTCATAGCACAATTTAAATTTGCAAAGATTTTCGCTCTATTAGGAATAAAATTCAGAAAATGATTTGCAGCTCAACGCGTAGATCATGAAACGAACGCGCTTTACGCGAATTGAGCTTGTTTGAAACGCCGAACCTTCTCACATACACGCAAGAGAAAAAAACGTTTGAAAAACGTGTACCCGAAAACGTTTTTATTTTTTTTTGTTAAGTTTTTCCTTGAAGTATAGCTTCGAATAATGTTTACAACTTTTTCATCAAAAAAACTTTGTTTGATACAAAATTTTATACTTTTTTTCAATCAACAGCAAACGTTATTTTTGAAACAAAACAACACAGTTCCATTTGTCGGTCCCCGCACAGTTTTTATCAAACACTGTTCTTTTCTGAACTTTACAGGGTCGCCTTTAATAAAGACAATTTTACAGATTCAAATTTGAAGATATAGGTACATGTAATGTTGAAATATTTTTTCGGAATCTTCCGAACATTATTCTGGAATATATGTAAAAAAAATTGTTCGGTCGGAGCAGGAGATCGAACCACGACCCTTGCATGCAACGGCAGCGCTTCAACCACTGCCTCACGCGGTGCCAAACGTGAATTATGTCTTATCTCGTTAATATAATCTTTGTTTGATGGTCGGTGGGCGCCGCAAGATATGCATATAGAAAATATAATTTATATGCGCATAATAATCGATGATGACCAATAACAGTTACATAGCTCAGTGGTTTAGTGTGTTTGGCTTACAAAAGTGCATGTGTCTCAGCGGTTCGATTCTCCGTCCAGGCGAAGGTTAAAAATAAATTTAACAATTTATAATCGTTATAATTTCTTCTACAATTGTTGTGTGTTACAGCGAAAAAGTGTTAAGAACAAAAAAAACCTCCGGGAATGTGAGAAAGATGTGAGGGCAACATGCAATTAGCAAGAAAGTCAATGTTTTTTTTTTTTTTTGAGTTTAGTCTTTATGAAATTGTTTTTAACAACCCTGGAAAATAATAAATGCGTTTACTCACAAAAGTATAATTACTTTTCGTTCCAAATACACTTCCATTAACAGCTAAAGAAAATAAATGAGACGACTTTTTTTGTCTAAAAATTTTCGTTTTGGCGCCGTTTGGGAGGAAAGAATTATTTTTTTTGCTGTGCTCTACGACCCAATTCATAACATTTTATTGATAATTTAGATGACAATCTGAATTCATTTGTGTGAAGGATGCGGCGTTATATCGGTACATGTTCCCCCGAATGTGACTTTCTTCTTCATATAGGCGCATTTACGTTTATATGATATTCGTGAAATTGTAGCTCTTAAATATTTTAAAGTTCGGTATAGAGCTGTAGGCACTTTGTCCATGTTCTTCATACTAGGTCGCACACTTACTATACCGTGGCATCACAGAATTATACGTGAAGCCGGTATAAAAATATAATCAGCTCTGCAAATGAATTTGTAAAAATGAATTCAACAGATAGTGTGAAAGCTTGCTTTATGATCAAGGGTTTAATATGTAAAATATAACAAATAAATCTTCAGAATAAAAATCAACAATTTAGAAAACAAATCCCAAAATATCCTCTCTGTAATGCGAATGGTTTGCCCAGGTTGTATGTCTCACTACATGTCTTTTCAAAGGAATATGCCTGCAGGCAAAGTTCATTTGTCTTTCTCCAAATGCTTTGAAAATTAGTGCTGTGTGTGTGTGTTAAGTACTCTACTACCATTAGAGCATTTTCATATTCAACTCATATTCTGTTTGAGGCAGTTAGAGTATAAAAACCTTAAATCCTCTTTTTAGGTTCTCTTGCTTTTTGGGCTCATAGAGCAATTTTGCATAATGATTCAGTAGTGTTCCGCTATTTTATGTGGCCTTTTTGCCTTCAGCAGGTTAAACCTCCTGCTGGTGTTAACATTCTGGAGTTTTATAATTTGCTTTTCATCGTAATAGATTGCTTTAAATAATAAACGAGATTAGTGACTTCCTATTTTATCTTGGGCATTAGCCTTAGTTTGAATTATCGAAACTTCAAGAGAAAACCGCATGCGGTGTTATGATTTCCAGAATAATGCAAATACTCTTGGAATAATCTACATTTCACAGATAGTTACTACAGACACTAGTCTTTCTCATCTACCCTTTCCAATTCTTCAATGGCAATCTCTTGAGCTTATTCTTAGTATTCGGGTTCTTTATTTCATCGAAGGTGTGTTTTGGTTGATTTTGCCAGCCACTACTTTAGTAGGGAAATATTTTAAAGTTACATGTATATGTTTTGCCAACACGTTGAAGAGAGGAATAAAACTTCATTGTATGCAGACTTTTACACATTCTAAATGTACAATACCGTATGTGAATATGTCTCCTGAGTTGTTATTGTTGGGTACAGATGTGCTGGTTTTATTGCATAACCTAAATTTCATACTTCAAATCCTATAGTGTTTAATGTTACTATACTTTACACCATTAATACTTTAGTCAAACTTTAATTTCTAATAAAAAAATTTTGTCAAAATTTTATTTTTACTAGAAAATTTTGTACAAATTCATCATTTACTTATAGAAGAATTTTGTCGCACATAGTTTTATTTCTATAGAAGTGCATTTTGTAATAATTAACATTTCGTTCATAGAAAATGTTGTAAATTTATTCTATAGATACTTTGTGTCAATTTTTATTTCTATAGACATCATTTTCCAAATTTTATTTCTATCGTCAGAAGAATTTCGTTTACGAAAATTTTTATTTTTATAGAAAATTGCATTTAATCCACAAGAACTTTGTCAAAATTTTTTATCTAATAATAATTGTAAACTTTATTACAGAAATTTTGTCTCAAATTTTATTTCTACTGAAAATGTTGTGCACAATGTTATTTCTATAGAAAATTTGTCAAATTTTATTTCTATAGAAAATTTTCTAAATTTTCTTTTCTAAAGAAAATTTTGTCAAAATTTATTTCATACAATAATTTTGTCAAATATTGATTTCATTTAAAAATTGTCAAAATTTATTTCTATGTTAAAAATTTGTCAAAATTTTATTCTTTCTGTAAAATTTTAGTCAAAATTTTTTATTTCTATAGAAAATTTTGTCAAAATTTCTATTCCTATTAGAAATTTTTCAAATTCTATTTCTATAGAAAAATTTTGTCAAGAATTATTCTTTGAATAATTTGTCAAAATTTATTTCTATGGAAATTTTGTCAAAATTTTTCATTTCTATAGAAATTTTTCCACAATTTTATTTCTATAGAAAATTTGTCAAATTTTATTTCTATAGATTCTTAAATTTTATTCCTATGGAAATTTCTACGTTCAAAATTTATTTCTTATAGAAAGATTTTTTTATATAGTGTGTTGGATTACAAAACAAAAGGTCTGAGTTTGATTCCTCCTGGCGTCATAGAGATTTTCGAAGTAGAAATTTTACCATAAATATAAACAGAGGGAGAGAATGGGGTAGAGAAAAACCGAGAATAGTAAAATAACTTATAAGAGAGAATAAAATCTATACATAAATATGAGAGCAGCAACACGCTTTCTCTTTTTGATTATATTCAGTGTTCAATTTTGGTCCGATCGGACGCAAAGATTCGTCAACCAAAGAAATTATTAATTTTTAAATGTTGGTCGATCGTTGGACCAAATTGGAATTTTGGCTTGACTTTGTCCCATTTCAAATCGTTTAAATTTTTTTTATAGAAAAAAATTTTCTATAGAAATAAAGAGAAATAAATGAGAAAAATTTCTATAAAAATAAAATTTTGACAATTTTGACCTTGTGTATGCAAGGCGGTCATGCTAACCATTGCACCACAGTGGCTCCCGTTTGGCTACATTTTCTATACAAATGAAATTTTGCAACATTTCCTAAAGAATGGAAATTTTGACAAAATTTTCTATAGAAATAAATTTTTTTCTATAGAAAAAAATGTTTGACAAAATTTTCTATAGAAACCAAATCTTGACTTCATTTTCTACAGAATTAAAAATTTGACAAAATTTTCTATAGAAATAACATTTTGACAAAAAATTTTTTTACAGTAATTAAAAATTTTTATTAAATTTTCTATAAAAATAAAAATTTTGGCAAAATTTTCTATAGAAAATAAAAATTTTGACAGAATTTTCTATAGAATAAGATTTTGACAAAAATTTCTATAGAAATAAAATTTTGACAAAATTTTTTTATAGTAATAAAAATTTTACAAAATTTTCTATAGAAACAAAATTTTGGCAAAATTTTCAATAGAAATAAAATTTTGACAGAATTCTCATATAGAAATAATGATTTTGACAAAAATTTCTATAGAAATAAATAAATTTTGAGAAAATTTTCTATAAGAAATGAATATTTTGACAAAAAATTTTCTGATCGAAATAAAAATTTTGACAAAATTTTTTACAGTAATTAAAAATATTTATAAATTTTCTATGATAAAATAAAATTTTACGGCAAAAATTTTCTAATAAATAAAATTTTTGACAGAATTTTTCATAAGTAGAAATAAGATTTTTTGACAAAAATTTCTATAGAAATAAAATTTTGACAAAAATTTTTTTATATGGTAAATAAAAATTTTAACAAAATATTTTCTATAGAATACTAAAGATTTTGGCAAATTTTTCAATAGAAATAAAATTTTGATCAGGAAATTCTCTATAGAATAAATGATTTGACAAAAATTTTCTATAGAAATAAAATTTTGAGAAAATTTTCTAATGAAATAATATTTTTTGACAAAATTTTCTATAGAAATAAATATTTGTCAAAATTTTCTATAAAAAAAATAAAATTTTGACAAAATTTTCTGTATGAAATAAAATTTGAATAGAAATGGCAAATTTGGCTTACATTTTCTATAGAAAATTAAATTTTGGCCAACAATTCCTAATGAAATGAAAATATTGAAACAAAATTTTCGTAATAGAAATAAAATTTTCAGAAAATTTTCTAAATAGAAATTAAAATTTTGACAAAATTTTGTATGGAAATAAAATTTTGAGAAAATTTTCTTATTAATTTCCAAGTTTTGCTGAACAAAATTTTCTATAGAAATAAAATTTTGACCAAAATTGTCTAATAGATAATAAAATTTGACTCAAATTTTCTACAGAATTAAAAATTTGACAAAATTTTCTAATATTTTTATAAAATTTTTTATATAGAAATAAAATTTTGACAAAAATTTCATATAGAAACGAAAAATTTTTTGAGAAAATTTCCACATAGAAATAAAATTTGGAGAGAAATTTTCTATAGAAATCAAAACTTTTACAAAATTTTTCTATAAAATAATTTTTTTACAATGTCTATTAAGAATTAAAAAATTTTACAAAATTCTATAGAAAATACAATTTTGATAACATTTTCTATAGAAATAAAATTTTGAGAAAATGTTCTATAGAAATAAATAGAAATAAAAATTTTGATTAGAAATAAAAATTTTGACAAAATTTTCTATCGTAGTAAAAATTTTGTAAAGATTTTAACTTTAAATAATAAATTAATTCTAATTTGGTGAAATAGGCCACGCGAGTAGCGAATGTTTGGTCCAATTTTTTGAAAAATGATTGGTACCAAAATAATAAAATTCATTGTGGCAAACGCATGATTATATTTATGGTAAAGCTGTTAGTTTTGGAGAAGCTGGTATGCTTGCGATGAAGTACTTATTTTTCGACAGCTGGTTATGTTGCATAGAGCACTTTCCTCAATGTCATGCCCGTGTAAAAGTAATTAAGTGCTGATATTATGTACTATGAAGTGTTACCTACACTGGGCAAAAATAAATAATGTCGTGAGGCAAAGATTTCATGACGCTTAAAATGCGAATGCCAAATTTTGTTTAGGAAATAAAAGAACGCATTTCCTGCTAATATAAAGTTCTTTTTTCTTTGTCCCAAGTGATTTCTTTGTTAAGTGATTTGGACTTAAAAAATGGGTATCAAATAACATGAAAGAAAAAAATATTTTTTGGGTATGTCAACTTGACTTAAAATTCAGAAAAATTCTTTGAAAATTAATGAAGATTTGTCTTTTTAAATTTGTTTATCTCTTTTGCAATGCTTGACTACAAAGCAAAAAATCGTTTCAAAAATAGCGGACATGTTTTTCAACAACATTATTTTAAAAGACGGATTTTTTACTTGAAACATAGCGTAATTTCTACTGCAAAGTCGAGTCTTGAATTTTCGAAAATAAATTTGTCGCCTTAACATCGTTTTTAACAGGACTTTGATAGCATATGAAGTAAAAGGGTTAAAACAACGAACAATTTTAATTGCGTTCCAGCAAGCAAGAACATCAAAAACCTACAGTTTAAGAGAATTGTGTCTTAAAAAGATATTCCTTACTTGTATTCTCCGTTTCCTTTGGCTCGAATCAAAATACCAAAATTTTTAAAAGTAAGAACAAAATCTTTTTGGAAAACGCGCCAAATGCTTTTTTTTTCCAAGTGTAATTTTAGACGAAAATCATACTTGTACTCATACCTGGTAATAGGAGGTTTTGCTGGGTTCAAAAGAAAAATTTCTTTGTTCACATAAAAGAAAACTCCTCTTTCTTTATGAAAATTCTTATTGAAATTAAGAATTAATTAACATAAATTCAATATAAGTTCAAATGAATTAAATGAAATTAATTAATTAAATTATAATATTATATATTAAGTAGAACAAATTTAAGAGAAAAATTAAAATAAACATATCATTATTCCATATAAATAAGAAAAGATTATCTAATCGATTAAAAATTTATGACAAAAATGAGCTAGTCATGGTTTTTCACATCATCTCTCATCAATTATAATTATTTGCTTCATTCAAGATTATTAATTTATTCTTTAAATTCAGCGCGCAGTATGAATTCAATTCAAGCAAATCATAATCGCATAATTGCAATAAAATTTTATTTAATAAAAAATAAATAATTTAGCATCATAAAACGGATATTGCTTTCAAATGGTCAAAATATGCTGATATCTACACATCTGAAAACCGTTTAAATGGCAATTACCAATTTAATTTTTTTTCAAGCACTTATTACAAGATTTATAATGCATCACCAAGAGTTCTTGCGTATAGACAGGCAGGCATTGACCAACAGCTTGCTTTGTCTAAAAGAAATGAAAAGATACTGACAAGAATTTTACGAAGGTGTGTCTCAATCAATAAATTACCATAAATATCATTGATTTCAAAATAAATAATTTATGATACCTTCGAAGAAGAACAAATTGAGAAATAGACAGTAAAACACCTATTAAAAAGTAATAAAACAAAATAATAAGCAAAAACTCCCATTAATTGACCTATGTTTCAGATGTACAACCATACAAGTTGAGTAATTTACATGATTTTAGGCAGCTCTTACATAAATCTAATATTTGACAAAATGTAATATTTTTAATGGGATGAAAAATTATAATCAATTACCATTGCAATTAAAAAATTGAGAGAAATTTTAAAGAATTTAAGCGTAATATAATTGTATATGTTAAACAAAATTATGAGGTCAAATCTGGGTATCGATTTATATGAGGGCTATAAGTTGTTATTGATGTATGTCGGGATGGCCATATGGACTACTTTTACGGCTATGATCCCCCCATATAAACGGAAGCCCCAAAAAAAGATTTGGCTTGCGGAAGCCTCTAAGAGAAGTATATTTCATCCGATCCGCTGAAATTTGGTACATAGTGTTTGGTATATGGTCTCTAACAAGAAATTGGGGTCCATATTCGGCCCCCATTACTTATATATAGCTTCCCATACTAAACCGACCCCAAGATTTGGCTTGCGGATCCTCCTAAGAGAAGTTTCATTACGATCCGCGTTAAAATTGGTACGTGGTGTATATTATATGGTCTCTAACCAAAAATGCCAAAAATTGGTCCATATCGGTCTATAATGTATATTATAGCACCCATATAAACCCGATCCCCCAAAGTATGACCCTCCGGAGCCTTTGGAGAGGCAAAATTTTCAACCAATCCGGTTGAATATTGATACGTGGTCTTAGATACTGGTTTCTAATAACCCTGCAAAAATTGGCCAATTCGGTTCATAACTTATATATAAAGCCCCCATATAGCAACACAGATCTCAGATTTGAACTCATCTGGAGCTCTTGGAGGAGGCAAATAATTCATCCATCAGGTTGAAATTTGGTATGTGGTGCTAGTTAGTCGAATGGTTCTAACAATCTGCAAAAATAAGTAACTAATAACCATGCAAAACATTGGTCCATATCGGTCCATACATTACTTA
>PGFW01004759.1:0-10098 GCA_003123925.1 Haematobia irritans
TGTCGTCTGAGTTGTTTGCAAGGGGCTCTTATTGGCGCCCTGTCTAAATGTAATCCAGAAGGGCAGCGCTACATAATTGCACTCATAGAACTTATTTGTGTAGTAAACTGGCGTTCTGCCGAGGCGCTTTTCGAGGATTTTTTTGATATCGTATACGACTGTTTTGACGTAGTGCGGGCATTCTCAGAACGCGGCCCCAAATTCAATACAAGTATATACACGGATAAAAAAGACTGGTTTTTCATATGCTTTGGCTATAAACATTATATGTTTGAGAAACAAATTTTAAACAGCAATATTTTGAGGTTGCAAGCCACTATGAATGTTCAGTAAACTAGCATAACATGTTTGGACATTATAGTTTAATATGTTTAGAACATATTATTGTTTGGAACATAAAATGTTTGTAAATATAATATGTTGTATGCAACATATATTTAATTTTAGAAAATACCTATAACATATATGTGCTTTAGCTAGCTTGGACAGCTTATTTTACAAGGGAGCGACTATTTGAATTAACGTTGGTGGTTGTTGCTTGTTATTATTGTAAATTAACATTTTTATTTTTCCCTTGGGCATTGATCAGCTACTTTCTTTGATCTTAAAAACTGTGTGTCCGGCGGTTCCCGAATCCCCGTCGGCAAATAGGTAAAATTAAATAAAAAAATCCATACAATTGAATAATTTCTTCTTTACAAATGTTTGTATTTACAGAAAAGGTGCTTAAGAACTAAAAAATCTCGTGGAAAGTGAGAAAGATGTGGGGGAATATACACATTTGGGCAGAAACAAATTATTGAGCATTCGAAACCTATGTTGTTAGCACTATATTCCTGTTTATTTTCATAATTCAGTTATGATTTAAATATATAAATAAATAAAATAAAATTTCAAACAGTATATATGTTCACATCATAATAACATATTGTTTTTTTGGAAGACATTATTGAATTGGATGCAAACAATACAAAATGTTTGAACCTAGACTACCCAAACATATATTGTTTAGACCAATATGCTTTCAAACATATTATATAATTTGAAGAGATCCAAACATATAATGTTTGGCAATACCTCAAAAATGTATATTGCTTGAGAGCAAAAAATGTTTGGCGAGTATATGTTGACAAAGTAGATTTTTATTGTGTAGCGTATAACGGGCCGTAGTTTCGGCCAGGCTGAAGCTTTATGTTACCCTCACCATTGGATTGCGTAGAAACTTTTCTATAACACTGCGCATCCACAAATCGAATTTACTTAAGTTACGGAACGCTGCCGAGGGAAGTATCTTAAAACCTCCTACCCGCTTCTCTAAATTGTATGTTAGTCTTTACGTGGTATATATAAATCAAAAAGAATCGAATCATCATACGTATATATATTCAGTTTTGCAAAAATTTTCTATTAGACATAAAATTTTTGACAAAATTTTCTATAGAAATAAAATTTTTAACAAAATTTTCTACAGAAATAAATTTTCAAAAAAAAAATTTATAGAAATAAAATTTTGACAAAATTTTCTTAGAAATAAATTTTGACAAAATTGTCTTTAGAAATAAAATTTTGACAAAATTTTCTTTAGAAATAAAATTTTGACAAAATTTTCTACAGAAATAAAATTTTAACAAATTTTCTATAGAAATAAAATTTTTACAAAAATTTCTATAGAAATAAAATTTGACAAAATTTTCAATAGAAATAAAATTTTGACAAAATTTTCTATAGAAATAAAAATTTTTTGACAAAATTTTCTTTAGAAATAAATTCTGACAAAATTTTCTATAGAAAAAAATTTGACAAATTTATATAGAAATAAAATTTTGACAAAATTTTCTATAGAAATAAAATTTTGACAAAATTTTCTATAGAAATAAAATTTTGACAAAATTTTCTATAGAAATAAAATTTTGACAAAATTTTCTATAGAAATAAAATTTTGACAAAATTTTCTATAGAAATAAAATTTGACAAAATTTTCTATAGAAATAAAATTTTGAACTAAATTTTCTATAGAAATAAAATTTTAACAAAATTTTCTATAGAAATAAAATTTTGGTAGATTATTTTTGGCTCAAGTGTCAACCATGATTATGAACCGAATAAAATTTTAACAAAATTTTCTATAGAAATAAAATTTTGACAAAATTTTCTATAGAAATAAAATTTTGAAAAAATTTTTTATAGAAATAAAATTTTGGTAGATTATTTTTGGCTCGAGTGGCAACCATGATTATGAACCGATATGGACCAATTTTTGTGTGATTGGAGAACGGCTATATATAACTATAGACCAATATGGACCTATTTTAGTATGGTTAAATATGGGGACGACGTTCCAAATTTGAACCGGATCGGATGAATTTTGCTCCTCCAAGAGGCTCCGGAGGTCAAATCTGGAGAACGGTTTATATGGGGGCTTATAATATATTATGGGACCGATGTGAACAATTTTGCATTGGTTTGTTAGAGACCATATACCAACACCATGTACCGAAATTTCAGCAAATCGGATGAAATTACTTTCTCTTGAAGGCTTTCTCAAGCCAAATCTGGGGATCGGTTTATATGGGGGCTATATATAATTATGGACCGATGTGGACCAATTTTTGCATGGTTGTTAGAGACCATGTACCAAATTTCAGCCGGATCGGATGAAATTTGCTTCTCTTTGAGGCTCCGCAAGCCAAATCTGGGGATCGGTTTATATGGGGGCAATATATAATTATGGACCGATGTGAACCAATTTTGCATGGTTATTAGATACGGACTTATACTTATAATGTGCACAATATATGGGATATGTTCGACACGAGTACTGTCGTCCGGAATAACTGATATTCTTTAAAGCGCATTACAGACTATCTGTTATTCCGCACGGAATGTCGGTTTTTGTAAAGAATCTTACAGTGTGGCCAAACGCTAAGAATTATCGGATAAGAAGTGCCGTCAAATTCAAAAAATATATGCAGTGTAAGTTATCGACCACATAAATTAGTTGCAGTTGCATAGTGACATTGTGCGAAAGGCGCACATTTATAAACATTACAACTGGGCGGCGTCTTATCGGGAAAGTGTCGCTGGCGACGGCACAACTTTAGCATTAGCCGGTCCGACTCCGTACTCTAGTGATAGCTTGCATACATTTTTTCGCCGTTACTCTCCGTCGCAAATACCAAGTAACCCCTCACTCTTATGTGCAATAATCGGACATTGGCAAGAGGGTGAAAAGAAACAGAAGAAGAGAAGTCGAAAAAGAAGAAGAAGAAAGAAATCAAAGTGTGTAACAGAGGTGCAGCAAAAGTCGAAAATTAAATTTTGAATTATAGTTGTATATTTTTGAATTGTATAAATGAAAAACCATTAGCCAGTAGGGAAACTAATTATAAAAGTAAAATGGCACCCTTCAAGCGTCAGCGGCAACCCAAAATGACCACACAAGCTTTGCTGGATTTCGATTTGGGCGAAAGTTCGTCAGACAGTGACTTCAGAATTGAAGACGAAGAGGACGACGATGGCGATGGAGGAGATAACTCAAGTTCCGCCTCCGACGAGGACGACAACGATGACGAGGAGGAAGAGGACAAGTGTGATTCGGATGATTCCACGTTGCAATTGAAGCAATTGCTGGCGGAGGCTACAGAAGACATCAAGGAGGATGAAAAGAAAACAACAAATACTAGCGACGAAGTATTAGTGAATGGTGGAGACAACCTAGAGAGCATGTTGAAAAAATTTGATGCCCGGCCGGTTGCTGTGTCGAAAATCCCACTTAAAGCAATTTGTTGCGTTTGCTTGGGAGATCGAAGCGATGACTCTAATGAGATCGTTGAGTGTGATGGTTGTGGCGTTTCAGTCCACGAGGGATGCTATGGTGTTAGCGATAATAATAGTATATCCAGTACAAACTCCACTTGCTCCACGGAACCATGGTTTTGCGAAGCCTGTAGGGCTGGTGTATCCGAACCAACGTGCGAACTATGCCCCAATAAGGGTGGTATATACAAGGAAACTGATGTTGGCAAATGGGTACACCTGGTATGTGCTTTATACGTTCCAGGTGTCGCTTTCGGTGAAGTAGATCAGTTATCGTGTGTTACACTTTTTGAGATGCAGTACAGCAAGTGGGGAGCAAAACCATGTTCCTTGTGTGAAGATGCGAGGTTTGCGCGAACTGGCGTTTGCATCGGATGTGATGCGGGTATGTGTAAGACCTACTTCCATGTTACATGCGCCCAAACTGCTGGATTTTTAACGGAAGCCCATCACGAAGATACCGACGCCGCCGATCCTTTTTATGCCCACTGCAAGGTACATTCTGAAAAGGAATTGATACGAAAACGAAAAAGAAACTACCACACATTCCGGGTCAATATGGAGGAAAAACAAAAAGAGAAGATTTCACAAAAGCTAGACGACCCATGCCCTGCACAAATGCGAATAAACAGAAAGCTACAAAAGCACCAAGTAAAATATGCAAGCCATAAACAAGCACGACCGGAACCTTGGGTTCCTACTCAGAAAATGTCCCGCCTCATTACAACCTCAGCTTCGGCAGTTAATCGGCTTTTAGCCAAAGCCAATGTGATGGATGTTGACGTTGACTTAATGGAACAACAAGATATGCAAGTTCAATCACTAATAGATATCCGCAAAAAGTGGCATATAGCTCCGGCGTTTAGTGTCGAATTTGTTGCATATTATATTGATCGTATATCAAGGACAAAAGAGCTAAAGGAGAAGCTGACGGAAATGGTGGGAAAGAATTCCAGCTTAACGAAAGAACAAAGTGAATTGCGGACAGAATACGATAATTTGTTAGATAAGAACAAAATCCTTAAAGGAAAACATGAATCCTTAATAAATTCCATATCGCAGCTCCAGTCGCACATAAGTTCTTTGTGTCCGAACAAAAACTTGCCGAACCCAGTGAACATTGGTCGATCCGCTAGTGAGGAAACCGTCAAAATTTCTACCCCAACTTATAGACCCATTAGTGTGCCTACTGCGGCGGCACTAAAAATGGGTGTAGGCTTCCCATTAGCCCATTTAGCACACCATCGAACTGCAAAGGGTGACAACAATAGACTATTAAGTACGCAGGCCAAGGATTCGCCTTTATGCAACGCAACATCTCTTTCAGGTTACCCATCCGCGTTTATGCACCGCGGCCACATACAAAATTCATCGCCCAATTTAAACCAACTTTCTTCTAACCCTCTTGTGGAAACGCACAATTGTGGCATATGTAAAAAATCTACTGACCAACATTTATTGGCCAAGTGTGATACCTGTAAATTGTACTATCATTTAGGTTGTTTAAATCCCCCACTAACAAGGCACCCCAAAAAATCTAAACTTTACGGATGGCAATGTTCCGAATGCGATAAATCTGACCAATTAGAAAAGAGAGATCGTTGAAATTTTCGCGGTTACTTTATAAACAGTCAATATGAAGCAGAATAAAAATAACTCAATGTATGCGGCTTTTCTTTTTCCTCAAGATTTCGGCGAGACTTTATAGTAATATGTTTGTTTTCATTAATAATTTTGATTATTTAAGGAAAAGTAATCGCGAAAATAAAGTGCTTCTCAACTCGAAACCGAATAATAGTTCATAGTACTTACTAAACTTTAAAAAACAAGAAAATTCTTTTTTAATTTCTATTAAGTAGCGAGTATCAATTCAAAAGTAACGAGTAGTCAAAATTAATCAAAATTTCCAACACTATTAGAGACGTCAAATTTTGACACGAATCATTTGAAGGTTGGTACTATATAAAAATAATATGCATTTAATACTAGCGATGCCATATATGCGGTTACTTTTTATGGAACAGTATTTTGAAACAGTAACAGTACAGTGAAGTGAAATATAGAAAATGAGGAACACATTAAACAATAATCACAAGCTTAACTTCTAAAATATCAAATAGACAAAAAGAAAACAAGAAAAGCAAGTATTATATATATATTAAGGATTTTGTGAAATGCTAATTTATTATATGCTGAACGGCAAAGTTTACTGAAAAAGCGAAGGTCACGAAATATAAAACAATGATATTTTGGTTAAAAACAACGATTGCAGCTATAATAACGGGGTTATTGTAAAACAACAAAAACAATATACAGTATTAACCGCCTATTTACCTCGACGATAACTTTTCGTATAAATATTTACCTGGGAATGGCTCATTTGTTGCTTTAATTTTGTAATTTCTAGGCTTTTCTAGGTTAAGGTTTGTTAGAAGATGGAATTTGGAATTAGAAATAATGTTGGATTTGGAAACTGTATTTGTTTCTCTTACGGCCTTGTCATGTAGTTCCATTAACTGTGAGTAAACAAAAAGTAAATTGTTGTGGGTTAATTTGAATTGACTTTTTACCAGTGATGTTCCTAACTAACGTGGATAGGCTGAATTACTTGTGTAGCCATTGTACGATTTAAAAGTTGGTTAGCTCACAATGAAGCTTCAAGAAAGTTGGGGTTAATGTGATATAATTTTTTTCATAAATTTAGCTTTTTAAAAGCAATGGATACTTGCTCAGTTGTGATAATATGGCATGCTCGCTATTTAAAGTATTTAAACGTATACTTTGTCACTTGGACAATTGTCCAAAGGTTTGGAGATTGTATTAGGTTTATTTCCTCTTAGGGGCTAGAAGTTCAATATTGTCGATTATAGTATTTCAGCAGATAATGGGATGAAGTAATTCCGCGTATTTTGCATTCATTTCAAGCTGAGTAACTGCAACATCTCTTTTCAAAGTAGGACGCGTATTCTCGTCTTGGCAATGAGGGCAAGTTTGCAAAACACGTTCATGAAAATCGCATTTCAGGTGCCACATTAAGATTCGTTCGCTATACTAAAATAGCGGTATAGGTTCATATTTCTAGTAGATCCATAAGATCTAATGGCATTTCAAGCGGCCCGTTAAGACAAATGTAATAAAAATATAAAATTTTCAAAGTTTAATATTTCAAAATTGTTGATTTTACAAGTGCAATTACACTCCCGATTATTTTAAGAGAACAACAACTGTACATGGTTAGAAAAATGTATAATTATATGGAAACAAATCAGAGTAGTTTTTATTATTTTTTCAAAATAGACTCGAAAATAAGAAGGAATAAAAATGCAATAAGCAATATTTATAGAATTTGACAAATTTTTTGGAAACCACATTTTCCCGCTAGTCCCATTTCAAGTTAAAAATCAATACAACCATTAATTTTTCGGAGTTCCATTAACCTGAATAATTAAAAAAATGATATTGCAGAAATTTTTTTTTAGCAATTTAATTTGAATGTTATTGTTAAAATGTAAAATTTATTGTTTTTTGTTTGTGAAAGAACCTAATATTAAATAAAATTAAAACCGATCTCAAATCGGCGGTCATGCGTAATGTAATAATAATAATATAACCATCTAAAGATTCAGAAAAAGCGATCAGTATGTGAATCTGTGTCATTCAATGATAAAGAGGAAATTTTAAGAAATTAAACGTTTCGAAATACTGTAATATATCTATTACTAATGTTTCTCCTCATCTGTTGGGTCGCAATCTGCACAATGCCAGGAGTAACCACGAATTTTTGGAGACTTTTTCAGTGGCGGGTCCAAGCAAGTGAAGTGATAATGCTTTCGACATTCGTCACATGTAACCATGTTACTTGGAGTGCCATTTGCCCGGCAAATACAACATGTGAGAACTTGATTAGGACCACTTTGTGCGGGGGCTTTTGGACGCCCAGAAGTCGCAGTGACGGTAGAGCTGTAACCTGTTGAAATTCGAGACGGTACTGGTTTTCGAGGGCTACTTTTACGTGGTGATGTAAAATTCTTTACAGGTGACGCGCTTGATGCAATGCTTGGTGAATTCGATGTAGTCTTTGTTACGAAGTATTCGCAGAATAGGAACGGGGAGGTGTAGTATTGAGTTTAGGCGTTGTTGGAATGGGATCTTCGGGAACAACAGACGGTGTAAAGTCTTCAATAGTTTCGACAGAACCTGGTCTTGAGGCTTCATCGGCAGAACGTACCATATCTGCAGACACATAAAAAAATTGAGCTTCTGGTGTCACTTCACCTGGTAATGGTAGAGTTTTGAATTTAATTTTGATTTTCGGTATTCCGGCCATGGTGTCATTTGGCGCTCCATATCATGTTGCTTCTTTTTTGCGTTTGCGTTTGTGCTCTTTACTCAGTGATCTGTCTGTGTCCGATGATAGATTATGTTTATTCCGATGTTTATCTTTACGTTTTTGTTTGCGGGACTGTTTTGAATTTACATCTGACACTGCCAGAGAAGTTTCCATAGCGTTGCTATCATTAAGAATGGATGTTGTGTTGGTCGTTGATGCAGAAGGTGGCAACGCCAATGGATCCGGATCTGCTTCAACAGGTAATGGTGTAGATGATTTAGGTGTCATAACTAAAACTAGTGGTTCATCTATAGGCAAAGAAGTCAGCACAGGTGATGGTCGAGTTATCTGTAAGAAAATTTAGAGAGTTTTATTAAGTATTTCAGAGAAATAATTTAGTGTTTAAGCATAAAAACGGTTATTAGGTATACATGTTAAACTAATTGCAGCCTTTGGATACAACGTGTCAACTGAAGCATTCGGCAGAATGGTATACTTATCACCGTTATTACAAATATAAAAAACTTCCGATTAAAATTGCGACACATCTTGGTTATTCACCCAGATTTTTTCAAGCAAACGATGGGAGAATAGTGTCTTCTATGTAAAGTCGAGCCTATCGATATCAACTATAAATTTTCTATTGCGCTAGAGAAGCAAAAGTTAAAGTCGACATTTTCTAATTTTTAAATTCTACTAATCGACTTTTGATCAGAAATTTAAAAAAAAATGGAAAAGATGGCTTACAATACCTACTTTGTCATAATAATGTGTTATACGAAATTGTCTATGATAGAATGAGTGGAATTAAAGTGACACATTTGAATCAAGAATCTATAGGTGGCTGAAGTTGACGAAGTGTTACAACATCGAGACATCTTATTAATATTTTCATAGCAATAACGAGAAACTTTTCAATTTTTGAAATGAATGAATGAAATATTTTCGATATTCGATTGTAAAGCATAGCTTTTTACATTATATATGCACATATGTGTAAATAAATAGTTTTATACGATTAAAAAAACTGCATAAAACCCTAATTTTAAATATCACCTATTCGCATTACGTTTGCCCAAAGGGAACCGTGGCAATGGTAATATTTGTTAGTATTCCAACAATAACAAGAATACTCTACCATGGTAGATAAAATGGAATGGGGATGCACTTTTCTTCCCTCTGACGGCTTATTGGATGATCGTTCAAAATTTGTTATAAAATTTTTTAAGTATATCGTCATCAGAATTCGGGTCAATCCGGTCATATAAAAATATAATGGTATTTGTAATATAATGTAAATAGCAAAATCTATGACAATGTACTTTTGAATGACCCTATGCAGAATTAATAAATAAATTAAATTTTAAAGTTTTGTCAAATAACAAAATGTAAGGCACCAAGTATTTCAAAAGAAGAACTTACTTTTCAATTTTTCCTTTCGTTGGCTTTGTTGCCAATTTTTCGAAGAGGGTATATTCATTATTTACAATTTCTGGCAATAGTTTTAACCGTTGGCTGCGATGCCGCCATTGATTTTGAATAATTTAAACTTAGTTTAGACTTTTTACTTATTTTCGGAGTAATTGTAATCCGATCTATCATTGTTATTGTTGCTATAAGCATGTAATATTTGATCATTAGACTCTTCTGGCAGTGCGTTTTCTATAACATTCGGCAAAGATTTGTTCTTTTTGTTTCTTTAACGATGTTGACGGTAATGGTGAAGTCAATGTTGTAGGCACATTTGATTATCCAAGGGAACGTCTTTTGGCAGGGCGCCGGCCCCGAGGGGAGTCGGTTTTCGGCCATTAATTTAAAATTATGAACTCATGGCATCTCCATCGTGCTCGGGTGGGGGTCAAACTCTTTACAGGCACGATTATCCATCCTTATTGAATATCGTTCGAGATTTTCGTGGTCCTTTTGGCATTTCTGGCAACACCGTCTGGATT
>PGFW01004773.1:7879-21164 GCA_003123925.1 Haematobia irritans
ACAGCAAAATTATTTAGCTCAATATTAACTGCCTATATGCAACAACTCAAATTATTGTACACTAATTGATTTATTGTCAAATGTTGCACAAAAAATAAACACAAAAACTCACGATAGCGAAAGCGATCACACGTTGCACGAAACCGACCGAACAATGCAAGCTTAAAATGTGGACTGTTACTTACTTTGTTGCAACGAAACGCTCATGTGGAAAGAGACGAAATGGAAACGAGTATAAATCTCTTTCTCCGTTCTATAGATGGAAACGCAACAACTCTCAACTTTCTTCTTTCCGTAGATGGATACGGAAAGACTCTCAACTTAAGATTTTTGCTATTACCGACTCGTATTGTTGGCTTTGTTGTTTCTTTATATTTTAGTAAGAGAGCAGAGAGCGTATAATTAGACATTGTTTAGAGATGAAAAAAGTTGTACTATTTATTGTCATTTTCTAATTCAGATGTGCACATTGTACTATCGTCGATTCTTTAAATGCTACATTCTCTAATTTCCATAATAATAAAAGTTTATATGATTATCAAATATTCAATCCTTCACTGAAAAACATGTTAACCTAATTAGAAAAGAATGTGCAATTTAATTTTTAGAACACGAAATTTACATAATATTAAAGAAAAATTTATTTTTAAAATGACGAAATTTTAATTAAAAGAACGTTTATAAACTTTACTTCAAAAATTGTTTTCATTGCATTTAGAACATTAATTTTTTGGTGGCCCTCCTTGAGGATATCGTGCATCTTGCAAAGTTTTTTTGGGAATTAAGAATTTTTTTTTTATTTTTAAATTATCTGTACTAATTTGAAGTTTAAAACTCGGTATTTGTTTCCCAGCAAAAAAATGCATAGCCTACAGCATTGAAAATAATTCCTTATTGCATATCCCGAAGTGTGCAATCATGGATCCTAGACAATATCTACAGAATTAGAAAATCTTACGCAATACAAAACACCAAAAATCTTTGTATAGAAAGATTGTCAAAAATTCTTATTTCGTCTGAAAATTAATCTGAATTGTTTCTATAGAATAATAATTTCATGAAAACGTCTTTATTTCTATGAGACAAATTCTTCAAAAATTTGGTTTCCTATAGAAAATTTTGTCAAATTTTTGTTTCTATAGAAAATTTTCTCAAAATTTATTTCTGAAAATTTTTTCAAAAATTTTATTTCTATTAGAAAATAATTTCTTCAAAAATTTGCTTTCCATGGAAAATTTTCTCAAAACTTTTATTTCTATAGAAAATTTTCTCAACATTTTATTTTTCATAGAAAATTTCTCAAAATTTTTATTCTTATGCGAAATATTTTTCTCAAAATTCTTAGGTTGGCTTAAAGAAAATTTCTCAAAAAATTTATTTCTATAGAAAATTTTATCAAAATTTTATTTCTATAGAAAATTTTCTCAAAAATGTATTTCTATAGAAAATTTTCTCAAAAATTTATTTCTATAGAATATTTTCTCAAAACTTTATTGCTATGAAAAATTTTGCCAAAAATTTTATTTCTATAGAAAATTTTCTCAAAAGATTTATTTCTATAGAATTTTTCTCAAAACTTTATTTCGATAGCAAAATTTTGTTCTCCAAAAATCTTGCTTCTCGACTAGAAAATTTTTTGTCAAATCTTTATCTCTATAGAAAATTTTAGTCAAACATTTTTACTTTCTATAAAAACTGTTGGCAATTTTATTCTCTTAGAAAATTTGGCCAAAACTCTCTATTTCTATTAGGAGAATTTTGACAAAATCCTATTTATTTCTATACAAATTTTTGGCAAATTATTCTATAAGAAAATTTTTGGCAAAAATTGTTAATTTTTATAGAGGAATCTTGTCAATAATCTTATGTCTATAGAAATTTTCTCAAAATTTTATTTCTATAGGAAATTTTCTCACCAATTTTATGTGGTCCATGAAAAAATTTTCTCCAAAATTTTTATTTCTATTAGAAATTTTCGGCAACACTGTTATCTTCTATTAGAAAATTTTGTCAAAAATTTTGTTTCCATAAAAAATTTTTTTGGCAAAATTTCATTTTCTATAGAAAATTTTTGGCAAAGTTATATTTCTATAGGAATTTTGGCAAATTTTACTCTACAGAAAATTTCGGATAAGATTTTATTTCTGTTAGAAAATTTGGGCAAAATTTTATTTTATCGAAAATCTTCTATTTCGTATAGAAAACTTCTCTCAAAATTTTTTTTTCCATTGGAAAATTTTTCTCAAAATTTTATTTCTTATATCAAATTTTCTCAAAAAATTTTTTCTATAGAAATTTGCTGTGTGATATTTCTAATACCGAAAAATTTCTCAAAAACGTTTATTTCCTATAAGAAAACTTTTCTCAAAACGTTATTTCTAGTGGCAAAATTTTTGCCAAGAAATTTAGGGTTCTTATTAGAAGATTTTGGCAACATTTTATTTCTATAGAAAAATCCATTTGCTCAAAATTTGTTATTGTCATAGAAAAGTTCTCAATTGTCTATACAAGTTTCTAACCATTTTCTATAGAAAATTTTGTCTCAAAATTCCTTATTTCTATCAAAAATTTTTTCTCAAACATTTTATATTCTCATGGAAAAAAGTTTTTCAAACATTTTATTTCTATAGAAATATGTTGCCCAAAAATTTTATTTCATAGAAATGTTTCCAAAATCCTATTATAATTTCGAAATTTGCAATGATTATAATTTCACAAATTTTTATTTCTATAGAATATTCTTCTCAAAAATTCTATTCCTATAGAATTTTTCAAATTTATGTTCATAGAACATGTCAAGATTTATTTTGAAATTTTCTCAAAATTTATTTCTATAGACATTTCTCAAAATTTTATTTTCTACAAGAAAATGTTCGTCAAAATTTGTATTCTATAAAGAAAATTTTTTCAAAATTTTATTTCTATAGAAATTTTCTCAAAACTTTATTTCTATGACAATTTTGCCAAAAATTTGTTTCTATAGAAAATTTTCTCAAAAAATTTGTTCTATAGAGAAATATTTATTAAAATCTTTTCAAACATTTTATTTCTATAGACATGGCAAAATTTATCATCGGAAATATGCAAAAATCTTTTCTATAGAAAATTTTCTCAAAATTTATTTTCTATTAGAATATCTTTTTCAAAAACGTTATTGACTATGGTAAATCTTTTGCCAAAAATTTTATTTCTGTGAGAAAAATTTTCTCAAAAATTTAGTTCTATTAGAAAATTTTCTCAAAACTTTAATTTCTATAGAAAATTTTTTGTCAAAATCTTGTTTCGAAGAAAATTTTGCAAATTTTATTTCTATATAAATTTGTCAAACATTTTATTTCTATAGAAAATGTTGCAAAATTTATTCTATAGAAAATTGCCAAATGTCATTTCTATTAGAAATGACAAAATCCTATCTATATAGGGAAAATTTGGCCAAGATTTTAGTTTTCAAAATTTAATTTCTAATAGGATAATTTTTTTTCAAAAATTTTATTTCCATGGAAAATTTTCTCAAAATTTTATTTCTATAGAAAATTTTGTCAAAACTTTCTAAAGAAAATTTTCTCAAAATTTTATTTCTATAGAAAATGTTCTCAAAAATTTATTTCTATAGAAAATTTTCTCAAAATTTTATTTCTATAGAAAATTTTCTCAAAAATGGTATTTCTATAGAAATTTTGGCAACATTTTATTTCTATAGAACTTTTTCAAAACTTTATTTCATAGAAAATTTTCTCAAAATTATTTCATGGAAAATTTCTCAAAATTTTATTTCTATGGAAAATTTTCTCAACAATTTTTTATGTCTATTAGAGAAAATGTTTCTAAAAATTTTATTCTATAAAAATTTTGCAAAATTTACTCATAGAAAATTTTGGCGAATTTTATTTCTTATAGAAAATTGGCAAAAATTTTATTTCTATCGAAATTTTGTGCAAAATTTTATTTTAAGAAAATGTTTATTTCTATAGAAAATTTCTCAAAAATTTTATTTCCATGGAAAATTTTCTCAAAAATGTTATTTCTATAGAAAATTTTGCAACATTTTATTTTCCAAAGAAAATGTTGGCAAACATTTTGTTTCCTTAAGCAAATTTTGCAAAATATTTATTTCTACAAATTTTGGCAAGATCTAAGCATTCTGCGCAAAATTCTTACTCTATAGAAATGTTTGGCAAGATTTTATGTCTATATAAAATCTGGGCAAATTTACTTATCTATCGAAAATTTTGGCAAATTTTATTTTTACAGAAAATTTTTTTCTATAGAAAATTTTCTCAAAATTTATTTTCCATGGAAAAATTTATCTCAAATATTTATTCTATAGAAATCTTCTCCAAAATTTTAATTTCCCATGGAAAATTTTCTCAAAATTTTGTTTCATGGAAAATTTTCTCAAAATGTTTTATTTCTATTTAGAAAACTTTCTCCAAGATTTATTTCCATGGAAATTTTTCTCAAAATTTATTTCCCTATGAAAATTTTATTTCTATTTCTATAGAAAGCTTTCTCAAAATTTTATTTCTATAGGAAGTTTTTCCAAAATTTTTATTCTTATAGAAAATTTTGTCAAATTTTTATTTAGTAGCAAATTTTGATCACAAAATTTATTGCTATAGAAAAATTTGTTTAACATTTTTTTTTTTTCAAACTGAATTAAATATACGTATCTTATTGGCCTTTTTTTTGTTTAAAATATATCCCGTGATGACTAACCTTAACAATTTAGAAGACGGCAATGTTACCACAACCCAAGAATTCGATTGTGGATGAACCTTTAATATGCATCCATGGTGGAAGGGTACAATAAGATTTTGGCCTGGCCAAAACTTACGCCGTATAATATTTGTTTACACTATTTGCCTTTTTGTTACCATCAAAAAAAACATTTCTAATGCCAACACTAATTCTCTGCAAAATTATAAAACAACCACATGACGATCTCAAACAAAAACGCTCAACTGGTAACATTGTTCGGAATATGAACACACCATATAATTAGATCGAAGACACCGAACAACATGTTTGGCTTATGTAGCGGGGAATAAATTTCGCAAATTGATGAATAACAAAAAGAGAGAGCGCGAAGAGATGAGAGAGCGAAAAATATTTTTTGGCGGCAATTTTTATTGCGGGTTTGTTGTTTGTTGCAGCGAAAAACAACTTTTTTGATTGTAGTATAAGGGCTTTCAAAGAAATCAAAGAAAGAAAACAAATAGCAAGTAGTGGTTGTGGTTGTGGTTCAGTAGTCAGTAAAAACTATTAAAGCAAAAAAACACACACCTTGTAATATTAAACCATAAGCGTGAAACAAAAAACAAACTTACTTGTAACGTTGGTTTGAAGCAAATATGAATTCGCTTTAATCATGCCACAGGAAACGAAGCAAAACACACAAATTATTTATGCACAATGTTAACTGTTGTCATACACAACAATTTTAATCTTACACTAAAATTGTCAAAATGTGCACAAAAAAAACACAAAACCCACGGTAGCGAAAGCGATCACACGTTGCACGAAACCGACCGAACAATGCAAGCTTAAAATGTGGACTGTTAGTTACGTTGTTGAAAAGAAACGCTCATGTGGAAAGAGAGGAAATGGAAACGAGTATAAATCTCTTTCTCCGTTCTATAGATGGAAACGGAATACAAACTCTCAACTTTAAGGTGTTTGATATTTGAGTCGGAATTTCCGATTCGTATTATTTGGAGCGAGCTTTATGATAAGATAAATTTTTATAGATGGATAAGAAGTTGATTATTTATTGCTCTTTCTAGTTCAAAATACACTACACTAACCCAAAATGAACCCTATATTTTCCTAATGCCAATTTAACTCTATTTTAGTTCTTGGAACTTATTATGAAAAAGTTTTCTGACTTTAAAAATTGTTTGCGCTACGATTAGCTTAAATTAACTAAAAAACGGGTGAAAAAAAGTATGTATATATGTTTATTGTATATTAAATTCCAATTACAAATTATAAATAGCAATGCGTTAGATAGAGCAAAATGGATAAGCAAAATCAGAGTTAGGACAAACAAATATTTGTTGTTGTTGTCTGATTCGGCCTCCAAAAATCTTAAAAAATTCAATATATCAAGTTATATACGGCCATAAGTTCGTCCAGGCCGAATCTTATGTACCCTCCACCATGGATTGCATAGAAACTTCTGCCGAAAGACTGTCGATCCACAATCGAATTACTTAGGGTGCGGTAAACACTGCCGATGGCAGGGTATCTTAAAACTGCTTAACACCGTTTCTAAAGATGCAAGCTTGTCCATACAGGGGTATTATTTAACAAAAAAATGCCGATTAATTATTTATATAATTCAGTTTCATAAAAATTTCTATAGAAATAAAATTTTCTTTCGACAAAATTTTCGTTATAAGAAATAAAATTTTTGACAAAATTTTTCTAAAATAAAAACAATTTTTGATAAAAATTTTCTAAGAAGAGTAAAATTTTGACAAAATTTTCGAATAGAATCAAAATTTTTGAAAAAAATTTATCTATAAAATAAAATTTTGACAAAATTTTCTATAGAAATAAAATTTTGGTAGAATTAGTTTTGCGATTAATGGACCAATTTTTTGTGTTGATTTGGCGATCGCTACATATAACTATAGACTGATCATGCGTACATTTGTGATGACTGTTTAGCGGCCTATATACTAGCGGAGAATGTATCAAATTACAACAGAATCGAAACGAATTTTTACTTCTCCAAGAGGCTCCGGAGGCTCAAATCTGGTAATCGGTTTATATGGGCGCTATATATTACCCTACGGGGAAATGGATCAACAAGCGAGAACCGGTACAGACTAGTCTCTGGTGTATGGACCACCGTCGCATTTCTGGTCAAAACGTATGGAAAGGGACCAGGGTCACTCTTTACATGGCTATGTCATTGACGAGAGTAAATATTAATATTAGGACGCGTTCTTGGACTCATCCAAAGGACACGTCCTGAGACAATTTACCAGAAGCACCCCATAGACAGGACCCTCAGGAATTCAGTCTCGGACAAACTCTTTAAAATCTGTTTTCAATTTGGGCATCCAATCGAACCCGGAAATGAAAAAAAACTTTTGAAACTATGTCAAAACAGAATTGATTATTGCTGATAATTTTATTTCACTAAACCCCCATTTTCAAAGCTCCGTTAGGTTCGTTACTATACCAACTTTTAAACCATATTATGGACGAAGCTGTCATCTTGCCTTATATTCCATAGGCCAGTTAGGAACTGTAACTGACGAAAATTTTTTTCAGTTAAAGATTAAACCGGAGAGAAATATTGCAATTTTTTACCTTTTTCTGTTTTAACTGGCAGTTAAAGCCTATAGGAGCTACATGAAAATGGCCCGTTAAATGTGAAAATGTATTGATATTAAATTCTTAATCGAATCTATAGATTTTTCAATACAACGCGAGTACGGAAATAAATAAATTACTGATTATTTAAAAATTGCAACTAACTGGGAATACAGGTAACCAATTCTGGATAGCGTCCGTCGAGTGGCAATTTTGCACCAATTTACCATTATGGGACCGATTTGGACCAATTTTGCATGTTCGTACAGACCATATACTAGAACACCACGTGCCAATTTTCAATCGAGATCGTATGAATTTTGCTCCCCCAAGAGACTCCGGCAGTTCAAATCTGGGGATCGGTTTATACGGGACATATATATAATTATGATCGCATTTATGCGGACCAATTTTTGCACGGTTGTTTAGAGGTCATAAACTTATCATCACGTATACAAATTTTCAAAACGGATCGGAATGAATTTTGCTTCTCCAGAGGCTCCGCAAGTCCAAAATCTGCGGAATCGGTTATATGGGGTATAATATATGGAGCGATGTGCACGGACCAATTTTTGCATTTATGATTAGAGACCATATACTAGACACTCATATATCAAATTTTTCAACCGGATGGATTGAAATTTGCTTCTTTAGAGGACTCCGCCAAGCCAAATCGGTGGAATCGGTTATATATGGGGGCATCTATATAATTATGGACCGTTGTGCGACCGATTTTTGCATTGGTTATTAGAGACCATATATTAACTCATTAATCAAATTTTCAAGACGGATCGGTATGCAATTTCTTCTCTCAGAGACTCCGCAAGCCAAATCGGTGGGATCGTTTATATGGGGGCATAGATATAATTATGGACGCGATGTGGACCAATTTTTGCATGTTGTCTTAGAGACCATATATTAACACCATAATGCAATTTCAACCGGATCGGCATGAAAATTGTTCTGCATAGAGGCTCGCACAACCAAATCGGGGATCGGTTTATAGGGGCTTATATATATAATGGAGCGATGTGGACAATTTTGCATTGTTCATTAGAGGCCATATACTAACATCATATATCAAAGTTTCAACGCGGATCGGATGAAATTGCTTCTTTAGGAAGGCTCCGCAGCCAAATCGGGGGACGGTTTATATGGGGCTATATACATTTGGACCGATGTGGACCAATTTTTGCATGGTTGTTTACGAGACCCATAATTACTAACACCACGTGTCAAATTTCAACCGGACCGGATGGAAATTTGCTTTCTCTTAGACTGAGCCCTCCGAAAGCAAAATCTGGGGATCGGTTATATGGGGGCTATATATAATTATGGCTAATGTGGACAATTTTGCATGTTTTTAGAGACCATATATTACTAACACCATGTACAAGTTTTCAGCCGGGTCCGATGAATTTGTTCTCTTGGAAGCAATCGCAAGCCAAATCTGGGGATCGCGTTTATATTGGGGCTATACCGTTAAACAATGTGAAAACCGATATGCCATCTGCAATACGCGTCCACTATATTAATACAAAACTCAAGATTCAGCGTTACTTGTCTCGTCGGGAATGGTGATTAACAAGACGGGGATAGAACGTCACACGGAAACTTTGGGGTCTTAGGCATATTTCGATGTGTTACAAACGGAATGACAATGTTAATATACACCACCACTTTATGGTGGAGGGGTAACAATTCAATAAATGATTTTTATCCTTAATTTTACTTTTTTTGGGCGTTCGGTTGCAAAATGGGATTGAACCCATCATGTCATGGGGTATTATGTGGTTTTAGTGAAATTCACACGATTTTTCTGATATTTTGCTTGATTATTTCGCGCAACTTAGAGGTGTCTGATTTATCTAACTCGTTGAGTCCCATCATGTCGAATCAATTGACATAATGTGTTTCCTCTATTGGGTTCTAAGCTCACTGTGGCGAGCTATAAACAGGAAGTCCCTTTTCATTTGAACAAAAATGAGCAATCGGCAGACTCAGTTTTTAGGAGGAACGTCACCACTTCTGGTATCACATGGAGGACTTTTAAGGGGCTAAAAAGCCTGAAATAAGGGCTGCCATTTGTAGCTAACTATGCTTTAAAGCTAATCTTGCAGTTTTAGTCAACATCGGGGTTTAGCTGAAATCAAATATTCGATTTTATTTTCTATAATATTAATTAATAACAATATGTAAAATTCTCGTAGCGGTTCTGTAACTGTCATTTCTTGTTTTTGCAGATGACTCATTTCATTTTCATTTCTGAACTGAAAAACAAACTAATTTTCTATTTCTTCATCTTCTTCTGCTGCAGCATTGTTAATTTGCCGGCAAGGACATTTCATTGTCAGTGAACATCTTGCCAGAGCTATCTCAATTACATTACATCCCCCCCCAACGACCAACGAAAATAACCACTGCCACCGTGTGATGAGAAAGTGTTGGCAGGATAAACAATGCGCAAGGAACAAAATGAAAATTAATATTTAATGCATTCATTTGCCGCCTTGATAATTACGCTTAACTATTTCATTGTCAGCTTAGATATGAATTAAATACCCTCAAACAGTTCCCGGCCCCGGCTCCGGTCCCGGCTCTAGCAAAAGTCTTGTGTTGTCGTTCTTGGGCTACTCGTCTTACTGTTTATTCTCTATTCAGCATGATTCGAGATGCGAAAAATTGTCTATGCTCCTTTTGATAGCCGGGGCTTTCAGGGATATTAGAGTAACGTTGAAGTATTTAGTATGTATAACGCCTAGAAAATTGCAGCTAATGACTTTTTCCATGAACCAATGTGGAGCAAAAGGGTGGGTGAGTGGTAAAATCAAACCAAATGACGATGAGGAAACGTAAGAAAGAAGTAAATTGTCTTTAGAGACAGGATATATCAGGACATTTACACACACTTGCTCTCAAAGCCAGTTAGCTTTGCAATGTCATTTACCACCATGGCCTCTATGTGGACCATGCTTCACCAGCTCAATTATGCTGCAAATGAATGTGGCATTGTAGCCCCAGTCATAGCAAGGACAGACCTGTATGTGACAAGGTAGAAATGACTACCTCTCGTTATCCTTAAATGGTAACTTCCTGCCGCTCCAGAGTGTCAGTAAGTAGTGTGAATACACAGAACAAAATTATTGACTTTATTAGTTAGCTGAAAATATGGCTTAGAATGAAAGGCCTTTTTTTAACATTGTCTAACAATGGAAGTGAGGTGCAATTCCTACCAAAGCATGACCATATTGACAATGGGTCAATAATAATATAAAATACCTGTCGGCCGATTCTTTTTCTCAGCGTAAACCTTTTTCATTTTGATGATAAGTAGAATGTTCCTCCAATACAGTTTGGCTTAGAATTATACCAAAGATCCTGCATTAGTTTCAAAATTAATTTGCTATAGAAATTTTTGCAAAATTGAATTTCTATAGAAAATTTTTGCAAAATTTTATTTCTATAGAAAATTTTTGCAAACATTTTATTTCTGTATAAAATTTTGTCAAAATTTTATTTCTGTAGAAAATTTTGTAAAAATTTTATTTCTGTAGAAAATCTTGTCAAATTTTATTTCTGTAGAAAATTTTGTCAAAATTTTATTTTCAAAGAAAATTTTGTTAAAATTTTATTTCTGTAGAAAATTTTGTCAAAATTTTATTTCTATAGAAAATTTTGTCAAAATTTTATTTCCAAAGAAAATTTTGTCAAAATTTTATTTCCAAAGAAAATTTTGTCAAAATTTTATTTCTGTAGAAAATTTTGTCAAAATTTTTTTTCTTTCGAAAATTTTTGAATATTTTATTTCCAAAGAAAAATTGTGTCAAAATTTTATTTTCAAAGAAAATTTGTTAATTTGTTTTTGCTATAGAAAACTTTTGTCAAAATTTTATTTCTATAGAAAAATTTGTCAAAATTTTATTTCTATAGAAAATTTTGTCAAAAATTTATTTCTATAGAAAATTTTGTCAAAATTTTATTTCTATAGAAAATTTTGTCAAAATTTTATTTCTATAGAAAAATTTGTCACAATTGTATTTCTATAGAAAATTTTGTCAAAATTTTATTTCTATAGCAAAATTTGTCACAATTGTTTTCTATAGGAAAATTTGTCAAGATTTTATTTTTAAACAAAGTTTTGTCAAAATTTTATTTCTTTAAACATTTTTGTCAACATTTTATTTCTATGGAAAATTTTTGCTAAATTTTTAAATTTTGTCAACATTTTATATCTATAGAAAATTTAGTCAAACATGTTTTTCTATAGCACATTTTTTCAAAATTTTATTTCTATAGAAATGATGTTATCTAATTTTTATGCCTATAGAAAATTTTATCAAAATTTTATTTCTATAGAAATTTTTTTTTGTTTTATTTCTATAGAAAATTTTGTCAAAATTGTTTTTCCATAGAACATTTTTTCAAAGTTTAATTTTTACCGAAAATGTTATCTACATTTTATGCCTATAGAATATTTTATCAAAATTTTATTTCTATAAATAATTTTGTTTTTTGTTTTATTCCTATAGAAAATTTTGTTTTTTGTTTTATTTCTATAGAAAATTTGGTCAACACTTTATATCTATAAAAAAAATGTTGTCAAAATTTTATTTCTATAGAAAATTTTGTTAAAATTTTACTTCTATAGAAAATTTTCTCAAAATGTTATTTCTAAGAAAATATTCTCAAAATGTCATATCTACAGAAAATTTTGTCAAAATTTTATTTCTATAGAAAATTTTGTCAAAATTTTATTTCTATAGAAAATGTTGTCGAAATTTTATTACTATAGAAAATTTTGTCAAAATTTTAATTTCTGTAGGAAATTTTGTCAAAAATTTTTTTCTTTCGAAAATTTTTGCAAATTTTATTTCTCAAAGAAAATTGTGTCAAAATTTTATTTACAAAGAAAATTTTGTTAATTTGTTTTGCTATAGAAAACTTTTGTCAAAATTTTATTTCTATTGAAAAATTTGTCAAAATTTATTTCTATAGAAAATTTTTATATAGAAGTAAATTTTAACAAATTTTCTATAGAAGTAAAATTTTAACAAATTTTCTATAGAACTAAAATTTTGCAAAAATTTTCTATTAAAAAAAAAACAATTTTGCAAAAATTTTCTTCAAAAATAACATCTTGACAACATTTTCTATAGAAATAAGATTTTTGAGAACATTTTACAAAGAAAAAAAAATTTGACAAATTTTTCTTTAAAAAATAAAATTTTGAGAAAATTTTACTAGCGAAATAAAATTTTCACTAAATTTCATATAGGAATAATAAATAAAAAAAAATAAAATTTTGACATAATTTTCAATAGAATAAAAATTTTGCACAAATTCTCATAGAAATAAAATTTTAAAAATTTTCTATAGAAATAAAATTTTGAAAAATTTTCTATAAAATAAAAATTTTGCAAAAATGTTTATAGAAGTAATATTTTGCAAAAATGCTTTCTATAGAATGTAATATTTTGACAAAATTTTCTATGAGAAATAAAATTTTGAAAATTTTCATGTAGAATATAAAATTTGACAAAAAATTTTCTATAAAATAAAATTTTGCAAAAAATTTTTCTATAGACAAATAACATTTTGACAAATTTTTCGTAGAAATAACATTTTGACAAAATTTTCTGTAGAAGTAAAATTTTAACAAAATGTTCCACAGAACTAAAATTTTGCAAAAATTTTCTATACAAATAACATTTTAAGAAAATTTTCTTAGAAATAACATTTCGACAAAATTTTCTATAGAAAAAAATTTTGACAGAATTTTCATAGAAAATAATTTTTACAAAATTTTCTGTAGAAAATAAAATTTTGACAAAATTTTCGATAGAACAAATTTTGTTAAGAAAAATTTTCTATAGAAATAAAATGTTGACAAAATTTTCGATAGAAAAAAAAATTGGCAAAATTTTCTTAGAAATAAAATTTTGCCACAGGAAATTCTTCG
>PGFW01004782.1:33483-43877 GCA_003123925.1 Haematobia irritans
GCTATAACATTTAAAAACAAGTATATAAGGCCGTAAGTTCGGCCAGGCCGAATCTTATGTACCCTCCACCATGGATTGCGTAGAAACTTCTACGAAAGACTGTCATCCACAAATTTCAACTCACTCGGATGAAATTTGCTTCTCCAAGAGGCTCCAAAACCAAATCTCGGGATCGGTTTATATGGGGGCTATAAATGATTATGGACTGATATGGACCACTTTTGGCATATCATATACTACCACCACGTACCAAATTTCAACCAGATCGGATAAATTTTGCTTCTCCAAAAGGCACCGGAGGTCAAATCTGGCGATCGGTTTATATGGGAGCTATATATAATTATGGACTGATAGGAACCAATTCCTACATGGTTGTTGGATACCATATACTAACATCACGTACCAAATTTCAACCGAATGGGAAGAATTTTGCTCTTCCAAGGTGCTCCGGAGGTCAAATCTGGGGATCGGTTTATATGGGGCCTATATATAATTATGGACCGATATGGACAAATTTTTGCATGGGTGTTTGAGGCCATATATTAACATCACGTACCAAATTTCAACTGAATCAGATGAATTTTGGTCTTCCAAGAGGTTCCGGAGTTCAAATCTGGTGATCGGTTTATATGGGGGCTATATATAGTTATGGACCGATATGGACCAATTTTTGCATGGCCATTAGAGACCATATATTAACATCATGTACCAAATTTAAGCCGGATCGGATGAAATTTGTTTCTCTTAGAGGCTATGCAAGCCAAATCGGGGGATCGGTTTATATGGGGGCTATATATAATTATGGACCGATGTGAACCAATTTTTGCATGGTTGTTAGAGACCATATACTAACACCATGTACCAAATTTCAGCCGGATCGGATGAAATTTGTTTCTCTTAGAGGCTATGCAAGCCAAATTTGGGGGTCCGTTTATGTGGGGCTATACGTAAATGTGGACCGATATGGCCCATTTGCAATACCATCCGACCTATATCAATAACAACTATTTGTGCCAAGTTTCAAGTCGATAGCTTGTTTCTTTCGGAAGTTAGCGTGATTTCAACAGACGGACGGACGGACGGCCGGACGGACGGACGGACGGACTGCTCAGATCGAATTTCACCACGACCCAGAATATATATACTTTATGGGGTCTTAGAGCAATATTTCGATGTGTTACAAACGGAATGACAAAGTTAATATACCCCCCATCCTATGGTGGAGGGTATAAAAATGTTGAAAGATTATGCAACTTATATTTTAGGATATGCGATTTACACAATATTAAGAACAAACTTCAGGAAAATAAAGTAGTTTTAGTTAGAAGAAAGTCTGTAAACTTTGCTCTACAAATGTTTTTATTTAAATTCAGGACACGAATCTTTGATATTTCTTGTATTTCTTTAAAGTTAGATAATTTTTCCTTACAGCAAAGAAAAACACTTTTCATTTACTTAGATATTGAATTTTTGGGCTAGGGATAAAACAGCTTCAAATATCGGCTAAGATTTATTTTGAGGTTTTTACATTTTTGTTTTATTTTACTGACATTTAATTTTAAGTGCATAGCTTTGTTAATATATCCCAAAAGGAGAATGGAAGTTCGAAGAAGAAACATCTAAGGACTTTGCCAGTAATTATGGTTACACTTTACAGTTAAGAATTAATAAAATTAAGAAGAAGAATATTACAGCTTATTAAACAAAATAGTCTACCAAATTTGATCCTAAAAGCACAATCTAATGTTTTTATTTCTTTCAAAAAAAAAAAGAAAGTAATATCTTACTGCATACTTCAAATTGTTGTTTTTTTTTCTCTTAAGAAATCTTTCTTCGTTAACCGCTATGATAGAGCCGCCTTTCCTTTAAAGCAAACAATAAAAGCAAACATTTTGGAAACTATTTTCCCACATCCCTCACACCACACCCAAAATCAACAACACATTCACACCCAAAAAACAGTTGTGTCACAAAAGGTAAACCATTGACCCCTATCCAACGGGAAAATAGTTTTCCAAGCTACCGCGCATATACATTCTCATATGTTCTTAACCAGGAAAATGACAAAAATCATATAAGTCGTAATGGCCATTAACCACCATGGATGGTTGATGTCTTAAAGACAATTTCTTGAGCCAAAGATCTTTCCTAGGCGAAAAGACATAGTCCAAGACCGAAAAATTACAATATTCACCACTATTCAGCAATTATTCATATGGGTTTTTTCCACGCTTAAATCATAATTTTCGTCATATCACCCCGCCCTGAAACATCTTGAATGGACTCAACCTAATCAAAATCCATGGTTGTCTACCCGGCCACACATTACATTACGGTGTGTCGAGAGTTTTAAAAACCAAAATCAAAGAAGAAGACAATTTTTCCCAGTAGGCCGGGCCAGTGGCAATCACCCCACCATCAAACACCCTGCGGCTACCAACTATCAAATGGCATGCTAACTACAATGCGCATATCATATCATTTACAATTAAATTTATTCATATGGACAAGAAATTTCGGTTGTCGAATTGAGTCGCTAGTCAGTTAGTCCAACAGCTGCCAATTGAACTTTCTATCGCTTACTTCATAAAGGACATTCGCGATGAGTATTTTCGAGCAAAATAACTTTAAATTTGTGCCGAAGACAGTAAGCATTTAATGGTCAGCGCTTTTGTTGCAGAGGGTGGTTGGGTTGGTTCTTGGTATAACAGAGGGCATTTTGAAACACAGGGATAGGCAGGATACCCAAGAGAAAAGCAGGAAATCGATTTTAGCGTTCGTTGTCTCCACAACTTCACCGTGGCATTTGCCCGATCGACGGATCTGAATAAGGTGTTGAAGCTCATGGTCCCGTCACACAGCGTTGATTTGGTGCAAGGCCTGGCCTCGTCTCAAGTACTATAATCAAGTATTTGTATGTCAATGGCCTTGTCTGCCAATGTCGTAATGCATTACAATATGGTCTAGATTCACAAAGCTTTAAGGGGAAGTAAGGCTCGATGACCCATTTGTTCCATGCCAAGATTAAGTGCATGATTCATAGGAGGGTTGCTATGTTTCCAGGTGGAATGGGTGAGGTTTATGCAATATCGCTGAATATGTTAGCATTAACATTATTTTCATGAGAATAATTGTTGAAAATTTGAATAACTAAAATTTAATGTAACTTTCTATGAATCATAATATACTACTAGAAAAAGAGTTTGTCCGAATTCAAGATTTTTCTCTTTACACTAATAATTCTTGTAGGTTAATGATTCCGCGAGCCAAAAGAAGCGGAAGAAAGGAATTGACAATATATACATTCCCTCTTTTAGAATTTAATGATTTTTAAATACTTGAATGAGACAGATTATTTTTTTCCAGTGTAAGATAAAAAGACAACGTATTAAAACTTTCTCATACTAATCTCTATGTTTTATCTTAGTACGAAAACAACGCATTGACAAATATTCATTCATTGACATTTTATTATTGTCTCATAATCTTAAATTTTTCTGCTAATATTTTTTCAAGTATGCAATCTTAAAATTTAAGCAAGTTTTCCTAAAAATGCTTTTTAAATTCCTTTAAGATTAAAGAATGAATCTTTCATTTTTATATCACCCCACAATCCAAAGCGTATGATTTTGTGGATAAAGCTTCGTTTCAGTTTACCAAAAAGATGTTTATCTTATCTTTGTCATACTTCGCTTCATTAAATATGCTCTGGGAATCATTGCAGCAAGAGGCAAATAAACATCTGAGGTAGCGATCGTCCTTTGGAAATTGCAATATTAATCACAGTTCTTTTGTTCGTTTTTCGGTCATATTTGTTACTTGATGTTTTTATTTTTTGAAAATTTTCATAATTTTTCACATAGACAAGGGCAGGGGCTTCGAGTTCGCAATGAGCACTCTTTGGCTAGACCACTGCGTGACAACTGAATTTGTTTTTGTTTGGAATGGAGAACCTAGGGGTTCATTGGGTATTTTTTGTATGCCGGGTTTATTAGTTTTTCAATGTCATTGGGCCATGAACAACAATCAACGGCACGACAAATCAAAGAATATCTTTAGGATTTGCCATCTTATCACTGACTCTAAACAGTTTTTGTGCTTACACCAAGTTTTTTAGGGATGACTTATTTTGTTCGTTTTGTTTTTATTAGAATTTTTGATATTTAGAAAACAATGAACTTTCTTATTTTTTTATTACTGCTCTTGTTCCATGCGTTGGCATCTATAATTGGTAAATAACTGTATTGTTGTCGTGATGTTGTTAATTAAGAATTTTACTCCTGGAATTCTTTTGTTTGGGAATCTTATCTTTCGATTAAGAAGGTTGTCTGTTATAATTAAGACTTCGGTGTACACGAAAAGAAAGATACTGTTTCATAAGATAAATGAAGCTTCCTCGTTGCCAAAAATGTAGCTCAATTTTTGAAAGTTGAACAAATGAACGTCATGAACAGTGACTAACGATGTTGGTATTCATTCTTAAAATCTTTTTGAAATCATACATTTTATTTTCCTGTAGGCCCCCCCTCCTGAGTTTTACATTGAGCTTCTTCGTAATTATGTACGATTACTTGAACTTTATACCTCTTTAGATTTAAGATAAAAACGCTTCAACATATATAAGGCTCAAGATTTGTTTTGTAGATTTTAGCATCCAATCGGTTTAAAGTGATCCTATATCTTTGTTTTAGAAGCGCATTTTTGTTCGCGATCAATACAAAAATTTCTTAGGAAGTCAAATGTTGGCTTTGTGTGGCGTTTAATTTCAGTCTAAATTTTATAAAAAATACTTTGAGTAAGGAAATAATAATAAAATTAAATAAAACCAAGTATATAAATATCATCAGTTTAATGATGAGCTATTTTTGTGTGTACAATCTTTATTTTATATCACTATAAAATAAGTACCTAAATATTAAAAGTTTACAAAGATTAAATTTTTGGGTGTTCAATTTTTTAAAGAATATTAAAATAATGAAATTTTAATTCAAATAAAATTTGCTAATCTTTGCTTAAAAAAAAATATTAAATCTAGGGCACACATTTTGGAAATTTCCGACCCTTCATCAAAGCCGTATGTCTTTGAACTAAGGCAAATTTTACTTAAAGTAAAGAAACACAATTTTGAAGCCTAGATAGTGTTCTTTATTTTTTAAGTAAAAGGTCATAAATCTTTGATCCAGTAAACTTGTCTTCTTTCGTGTACACTGAAAATTGTTTGTTAGTAACAAAATGTTTGCGATTTGCTAACGAAATCAAAAACAATGGTTTTCATCAATATTAGGGTCTGAGATGGAGTAAGCGAAATTGGTAAGCAATCGCATCAAAAGATCTGAACCGATCTTTGAAATTAAAACCTGTGAAGTTGTCCCAAGTGATCCTACATTAAATCTCATTTGGCATTATGATTACAATATTACATGGACACACAGAAAAAAATATCAACCCAAAATATTTCCAATTAAAAAGTTAATTAATAGTTGAAAATTTTTTTTCAATTAATAAATTAATTGATACAATTAACTTTTTTAATCATGATGAGAAACATTAGTTTAATTAAGTCATGATTGAAAAATTTAAAAATTTTTAATTAAAAAATTTAATTGATTTACAATCTAACTTTTTATCAAATTCGAAGACTTAAGTTCAGTTAAAAGTGCTGATTTTTTTTAATTTTTTTTAATTAAAAATGTATTTTCAAACAATCATTTTTTGTTAATCCAAATAAAAACTCTTAAGCCAATTCAGAAACAATTAAAATGTTTACCCTTTTTTATATTAATAAATTATTGAGTTTTTGCAAATCAACATCAAATTAAATTTTTTAAACTGTAATCAATTAAAAAATTAATTGAAATTTGCTGAAAAATCACAGTTAATTTTTTTAATCAAGAATTTTTTCTATGGCCAATTAAAACTGTGTATTGATACTATCATTTTCGTAATTGAAGACATTTCAATTAAAAAATTAATTGGATCAATTAATTTGGTGATTGAATCAGAAAAAAAAATTTTGTGTGCAGACAGATTGCTAATCTATAATAATATATTCTTCTAGGAGGCGTTAGCTTAAATGAACAAAGTGGGGAATAAATATTAGGAGATAATGGTTTGACTATCAATCAAATTGATTTCAATAAATAGACTTTCGAATTAAGACAAAGACAAATAGATTTCGCCCTCGCCCTCGAATTATAATTAATCAATCATCTTAAGGATATTGGAACTCAAATTTGTATAAATCATTTTGAACTAAATGGGGAAAATGTATTGCAAACTTCAAATCGGCCCCATGAATGGAATTCACTAATCCCTCAACGTTTTAGACTCAAAGAAAGAGTTCATGAACCATTTTTGACATGGATTGTGTTGTTCCATTTGTAAGGAGACTCTAGAACATTTTTTGGTTTTTGGGCATTCAACTTAGTATTTCTAAACGACAGAACATCCAATAAGCAAAAAGGTTGATCAAGAGCAAAGAGAAAAAGCAACAACCACATATAAAGATCGCTTATAATACAAACAGTAAATGGATATAAAAAATATACATTTCAGCAAAAGTAAAATATGTTTTGGTTTTTTCTAAGTAGTCCAAAGATAAAATGCACAATAAAATAGAAATATGTGGATGAAAAAAAAAAAATACTACAAACATATGGACACATACTTGTGTACACTTGCCAAGGTATGGCTTACACGTATATACAGCACACAGAACACACCATAAGTCACAACAGTTGACAAAATGATTTCTTTGGCAAAAAACACGCCCAGTTTTTCACCATTTTTCCATTTCCATTCGTAACACATATATCCCAATATGTGTGTTTATGTAGATATGTATGTTAGAGATGAAATATGTGTATGTAACAACAATTTTTTACATACGTCCATTGTACTCATACATACACTATTCGTAGAACAAAAATGGAAAACATATGAAAATAGCATAAGAATCTTCTTGGCTCAGCAGGCATCTTGCATACAACGTACAATACGTCTGGTACAAATCTAGAACTGTACAACTCGATTTACTTACATACAGACACCAAATTACAACGACCAAGATGACGACAACTGTATATTGATTTTCATGAAATAAAATAACAAACGAACGACCTATACATTTTTATGGAGCTGTTGGTAAGCCATTTGGAGCGGCAGAAGGACAACTGTTTGCTTTATATGATGAATGATTGTAACGGTGGCGATGATGGTGGGTGGTGGCAGCCGAGATGAGGCACACTCACACACATACACGCTAAGCACTTTCACATCTTCTCGTTGTGAAGAAGAATGACATACTTTGCCAAGGGAAATGGCAGAAAATTTTTTAAAATTATAAAATTTTAATAAACAAGGAGCATGCAAAAAAAACACCAGCTAACCATCGGCTCTAACCCTATATTGCTGCCGTTTCCCTTTAGCCTTCATCCAACGCGGCTGTATGGCCGGAAAAATAGACAACTGCTATGGAAGAGATAACAAAACAAAGCTGATAGCAAGCAAACAAATTCCAAGACATGATGGAGAGGGTAAAATGGGTGGGTTAGGTATCCGCTTTATAGAGCCTGTAATCTCTGGTTAGGATATTGAAAATTTATATCTGAACTGCCAACACGTTATTACACCTACGACGAGCATTACGAGGCTGTATTGATTAATTAAAGGTTGCCAAGTACAAACACATTTCCCCAATAAGGAAGTTAAATGGCATGGTTAATAAGCCAGCTTATTTAATGCAAACAGAAGAAATATATTTCCAGCTAAACGAATTCGGAAACTTACACTTCCCGAATTTTTACCCGATTTTATGAATTCGAAGTCTTTTCATACTGTATGAGAAACCAATGCCATATGAGCAACCAATCCGCTTATGACTGGGAGCCACTGTGGTGGCAAATGGTTGGCAGCTTGCCTTGCATACAAACAGCTTTTCCAGAGATGCTCTCAGTAATGCTGCTAAAAATTTTCTTGACTGTTTAAAAGCTTTATCTAAGTGGTTTCAAAACGTAATTTTTGAAAAGCCGTTCGTACTCGCTATAAGCATGAGGTTCCTTGTTCATTGCAACTCAATTGATAAGAGAGAAGTTCACTAAGTAAGCCTGGAAGTAACCGTTGCCACTAGAGGTGTGCGCGTGAGTGATATTTCAACTCACTAATCAAGCAACATTCACGAAGCAAATCGTTATTCACATGCACGGATATGTGTGGTAGGCCACTCACACTTATGCACATTCACTAAAAAAGTGAAAACCAGTACTCACGCACGGACTACTTTTAAATACTCACGGTCGCACGCACGATTTAGCGACAATTCATGTGACTCACGAACACATTCACGAAGACTCACGACATTTTCAACGCGGGAATTAGAAAAGGTTAACAAAATTTTCCATTCGAATAGAAATACAGCCCGGTAGCTAAATTAATTTTAGTTAAGTATGAGTAGGAATTACATCTTTGATTTTTTTTCGTGAGCGTGATCTAAATTTGAATGCAAAAGAATAATAAGCTATTAACGCGCAATACGACACGATCACTTCTATGGATACCAAGATATGGCAGCATATATACGGTACACGCAGAGAAGGAATATGATCACCGCGAAACATGTTTCAAGAGCAAAACGTTATTTTTTTGATGGGAAACATATAACATTTTTCGTTGGCAAAAATTGTTTGTTTTCTCGAAAACATATACATGGTTGCCGAAATCAGATTAAATAATTATCGAGAAAATAACATGGTTGCGACAAACATGGTCCATTTTCATCGTCCAAAAAAACATTTTGCTTTTAAAACAGTGTTTGGGGTGATTCCTTAAACTTCCTTCTCTGGTAAGGGCGAAGCGAAAACGCAAATTAATTGAGCGATTAAGAGCAAAGCCGTAGAGACTAATCGCGAGTTGGATGAATAGACACGGGAAAATTATAAAACGATGTCGGAACAGTGAAATGGTCTCAAGTAGGGTAGTTAGTTTAGAGGGGCCGCTGATATCATAACTGGGTACATATAGTTGAGAGTGCATTTGCGTCTAGTAAGGAGCAGCGGATAATTGTTTTTTGAGGATGAGGAAGAGATCTTGGTGGCGCACAACCTAACCGAAATACAAAGCTTATGAAAATATCAGCCGAAGTGAGATTAACAAACAGCGATTCTTTTCCTGGTAAAAATGTCTGCTTATATTGGGGAATTCCAAATAATGGACATAGGTCCATATGAACCATATTCAACGTATATTTCTTTTAGGGATCTTGATCGATCGGTCTAGAGATGCAGCTCGAGTCTCAAGAAGTACAGTTTTCTATGGAGGCTGATATACAATTGTATTCAGCATTTCGCTTGCATGCTCTAAATTTTACAACTTCTATTGGGATGAAAGAAAAATTAAATTCGGAACTTCCAGACTATATGGGCTCTTATATTAACATTAACTTAAAGGCCTTAAGAATAACATAAAAAAGTAACTTCTATAAATCTCAAGACGCACAATTAAGAAGCTACCTAACAATCTATTAGCGCCCGTTTAAGAAATCTTCCCATTTAATATTTTCTTCCTACAATTTATTTACTCCAAACGTTATGTGTCACCCAAATGAACACATTTCCCTCGTTCTACACCGAGAATAAAGTTGTGATTATCACCAATACGACATCCATCCAAATATCCATTCATTGGTCCATCTATTCAACATCCTCTATTGAATTTTCCTCATTCTTGGAGATGATTTTTATACCAGATTCCATCGTCCATTGTTGCTTCACAAACATTTTGGAAAGCGCATGTGACACATTTCGAATACACATACACAGTCACACACCAATATTACATTGCTTACAACAAGCCCGCCCAACAAGTTAATATGTCCTCTGTTATATCCGCATTTGCTATATTGAACTTTTAAACGATGAAGAAGCCAAACGTTGGTTGAAGAGTAATGGCTTGGGGAATTATAGGTAGGCGAAATCTTTACCCATCTCCACCAATCGATGAAACAACAACAAAACGAAACAAAAAAACAACACAAATGTAACCGTGTGAGCATATAACTCTTGTATGAGCTCTTCCAAATACATAGAATTTCCATACGCGTAAATACGTCTACGAGCTCAAATGCATTCCAATCCAATACCGACTCGCCACAATCAAACAACAAACATATATTGTTAACTACATTAACCATCAATCTATGCATAAAAATATAGTCGCAAATAATCAAAAAAAAAGTAATTATTTAATTATGACTTACTACATTTGTTATACATAGTCGAAAGTTAAATAGTTAGCCATGTATGAATATCTATCAATGTATGTCGCTACACTGGTATAACAAAAGACACTTGTTTCCCGGGACTTACAAACATATCTAGTATAGTCAAACATGGGAGAAA
>PGFW01004814.1:53886-64799 GCA_003123925.1 Haematobia irritans
GTTTGGGGGCAAACTCCGAAAGATGACACACGTGTAGCGAATGCCGACAATTCGTCGAGCACCCCCAGACAGTAGGTCGTGCAAGCAGAAAGCAAAGGCGAGTTTTCCGTGCACTCAGACAGGACAACCCCCTTTGGACATCAGCCAGGAGAATGTTCTCCGGGCGATAAAGGCCGCCAAGAGCTCCACAGCAATTGGCCCAGATGGTTTGGCTACGAGGATGTTGAAACACATTAGAGAGGATGGAGTTAGATTCCTGACTCATACCTTCAATGTCTGTCTCAACACTCTCGAAATACCAGACATGTGGAAAATAGGGAGGGTTGTTCCTGTTCTGAAACCAGGGAAGCAAGCACATCTTGGATACTAGTAACGACCAATTACTCTTCTATCCTGCGTTACGAAGATTCTGGAAGCATTTCTACTGCCCTACTTCACAGAACATCTAATGTTGGCAAAACATCAGAATTGTTTCCGCTCTAGCAGTAGTATGAATTAATTGTGTGAATTAATAGCCACATTGCAGAGGGATTGAATAGGAGGAATAAATAAGGCGTACCACAAGGCGGTGTACTGTCCCCCCTCCTCTTTAGTTTCTACATGGCTGGAGCTCCCCTTCCGTCATCGGATGTCCATCTGATTACCTATGCAGAAGACCGTTCCATAGTGACATCGGGTAGAGACATCAAGGAATTTGAGGATTGACGATTACCTCCCTGTACATAGGGACTTTCGAAACTGAAACTTTCTGCCCCTAAATCGACAGCGACAATTTTTACATCATGGACCATGGAAGTGAATCTGGAACTCGATATCCACATACGTGGCTAAAGTAGCCCCACATGTAAGAACCCCGAGGTTCTTGGTGTGGCATTTGATAGTCTGTTCCTCTTTGGTAAACATGCGGAAATGTTGCTAAGAACGTTAGAAATAGAAACAAGATCCTGAAGGCATTGGCTGGTACCAACTGGGGGAAAGAAAGAGTCTATCGGTCGTCCCCTTATCGATTACGCAGCCCCCGTTTAAACTCCCAGTATTTGCGATCCCCAATGGAGAAATCTTCAAACGGTGCAAAATACTGCGTTGCGAGGCCAAAATGCTACCGGTGAGGCTACTCACCCAACCGCATCTACTAAAGTGCAGGCGGAGAAACCACCCAAACCACGCCCCATCCAGGAGGGTATCAACCGAAAGAGGCAAGCCCATTCAGTTTGGTTTTAGAAAGGATATCCAGTCAATAAAACACTTAATCGGTGATGATAGTGATGGGGGAATAAGGACGATATTGAGGGCGGCACTAACGGCAGCGGTTCAGAAGGCAATAGATTCCTCCCAATGCAGCTTTGTGCTGGGGGAGAAGCCAGGTCGGTGCTATCACAGCTAAGATCGGGGATCTCCAGGTACTTAAATAGTTACCTCTGCCTTCTGAATCCGGAAATTCAAGATGTCTGCCCTAATTGTGGACAGTCGCCTCACATCACGAGGCATCTCTCCGCGTGTCCTGCAAAGCCGACAGACCTAACGCCTATTTCACTCTGGATTCATCCAGTAGAGGTAGCTCGCTCCCTCAAACTGGATGTTGAAGCCTAAAGGTGGGTATTAAGTTCGAGTTTAGCCGCTAAAATCGTAATTTTTTCACGATTACTTTTCTTTAATGATACATTTTATGGAATACAAACTTCGTGAAAATTTGCTTTGGGCTATTCCCCATCAAGTTATAATGAAATTTGCAACAAATATGTATAATTTTATGCCTTTTTTACTGATTTAGTTTTCACTTTAGTGAAAAAATGACGATTTTAGCGGCTAAACTCGAACTTAATACCCACCTTAAATGTTTAATCCCAATAATTCGTTTGTTTTGTCTTGTATTTTCCCTATTTGTTCTCTTTTCATACATACATTCGCAGTGGCTACAACAACAACAAATACTGTATTTCAAGTTTTAGTAAAAATGATAAATTTCAGCTTCTAAGCAAATCATTGTGTTGGGGGCTATATGGGAACATGGACAGATACACACTATATTTTAGCACATCTATTTGTGGGCCCAAAACAAGACTATATTTCAATTAATTCGGATGAAACTTTCGTCTTCTACAGTTTCAAGAAGTTCAAATTAAGGGTTCGTTCTATATGCGGGACTGGGCTGATATTTAATATAGCTCTTTGTGCGACCTGAAATTGTTCTAGATTTCTAATTTCAGACCAAATCGAATAAGAATTGAGGCGTCTTAGATAGCACATCAGCGTGGGCTCGTATGGGGTCTGTATCCAACTCTACACTAATATAGGCAATCTTCGAACGTTGACCTGCTTGCATATTAAAATACGAGTCTGTGTTGCATTTCAGCACGATGGCTTCATTATTTGAAGACTAGTAAGATTAACAAAAAGACGGAAATTGTTAGTTCGTTCAGAGAAAATTCACAGTGACGTTGATTGCGACTAAAACTGCGATTTAGACTTTGATTTATAAACAAAAAATGTGTTCAACAGACAGATGGGACATCGATAAAACGACTCAGATGGCAGGCATTAGTATCAAATACAACCAAATATTCCTCAAATTTATCCTCACTTATTTACAGGACCTTGCCTGCAGAAGTTATAAAAGTGGAACTCCGCACAACGTTTTAAAACTATAAACATGGTTGTTTGCAAGATTACATAACTTATAAATATATAAAATAACCTTGTTATGAGCAAAAAATTCTTTAAAGGTGCCAATACTAACTTACAGAATTTCACGCTACCGAAACTTTCGTTCGAATAAATAGCAATGCATTTCTTATTTTCAATATCACTGTTTTTTCCTAACAGTACTAGTATTGCATATAATCTGCGAAGTTTGAGTCACCTGATGGCAATTATAAGCAATTAATATTCAGCTATAGAAAAGTCCCGAGAAATGTATCCGTATCAATAAATGTATGGATATACAATGGCATATGTCCATTTGCTTAAATAATACCAATAGAAGGAAAGACAATATCGTACTGGTCGTGAAAAGTTCGCTTGTTCAAGCCCTCACGCCTTACCATCATAACGTGTGCTTGTTTGCTCTAAGTTAATTAGTATTTTCAGCTCAAGATGACCAATTTGACCCAACGAAGTCCTCACCGATGTTTCGGATGGTAGAGTGATGAAACTAAAGTAATGGTATGACGTCGTTATGAGAGCACCTAGGGAAGATTTTAATGGTGTCGTTGAACTGGGATATGAGAATATACCATTACATACTCTAGTGAAGCATCATCGGAAAGGACCTTGCCTACCATGCTGCTACTGATATTCGTTGTCAAGTGTCTTCATTCAAAATACAGAATTTACATTATATTTTGTTCTGGTACGAAGTTTGAATATGGTATTCATGCAATTTGTTGCATTCACCAGATCCTTGTATTTGTGGAAGTCGGGGGTGTCGGGGTGAGGATGAATACAGGCATCCAATCCTTTCTTTCCATTGTAATATGCTTACACCTTCTACTACTTTCATTTTTTTCTCATTAGCGAAGTGAGGCTGGTCTTGGCCGTAAAACGATGACGTTGCCAATCATCATAATATGGTCGTTTTGTTAGCGTAAATGTGGTAGGTTGTTGAGTTGCTGTCTTCAGTGATAATAAGGTTACCTTTCACCATTATGAATTTTGTGTTTTTACATTGGGGGACGGTCTTTTGTATAACATTATCAATAAGAGTTACTTGCATATTCCTTATATTCATCTGCAAATATCCTTCAGGCTTATATGAGTCATGCATACCCACTCGAAGATGTTCCCATTTCATTGTGGCCTGAATGAAAAATATCCTTTCATCCGGCCTTTCAATTATCAAAGCATTTTCCCCACGCCCCATAGCATTGAGCAATAAAATGGGAACCATGAGATGTTACCATCAATAGAGAGGAGGATTTGAATGACCGAAGCTAAGTAATAAGTGATGAATGTGGGGAATAGAAGTGGCAGTAACGTGAGTGCTATGTGATATTTCATTTGAACGTTATTTACACAGACGAAGTGTTAAATGACTAAGATACAATTACAGTGAGCAAATTAAACAAGAAAATTATCACGTAAATATCCCGGGAATACTATTACTTTAATAGCAGCCACCCCAGTTACACTTGTAACCATTTGAAATTACAGCTCAAGCATGCGTTGGCACCTAAAGAGTCTTGGCTGTCAGTCGTTCCAGTTAAGTTTGATATTGATGCTTCTCTCGGATCCGGATTTATTCGAATTTCTAGTTTCTTGTTTATAGAATGCATACGTCGTTTGTATAAGTGGAGCCGGCGTATAGTTTATGGCAATCAGCAAATTTATAATCAGCGCAAAGGATGGTAAAATAAATACCAAAAAGTGTTCCTCGCTGTTATATACGTTAGCCCAATATTGTATCCATAACTATGAGTAGCGTTTAGATCATTAACATACTAATTTTATTTGTAACCCATTGGATTCTATCCACAGATGGAATATATGAGTTATGCTATGATCACACTGGGCAAATATTTGACAGAAATCAAAAAGGATCCGTCGCCACAGCCAAACCAACAAACATTTTTAGCTCATATGGAATAACATCGTTGTAGAATTATTTCCCAAAAAGCCGCCGTATCCAGATATTTGGAAAATGGTTCTGGACAAATGTTTGACACTTATATTTGGTCAAATATTTTCGCCGGTGTGACCTAAGCCTTAGCCAATGGGCTGGATGTTGTTGAGATTATTCCCAGATGAAAAAAACAATCATTCCAAAAGACTTGAATACCCTAAATCGAACGTAATTTTGGGGACTGGGATAGTTAGGTATTACTCGTCTAGTTAATACAGTCCATTTTTGGTTTCTCCTTCGATGTCGTGCAAATATCTCTCAAATATCATAAGTAATACTGGCCTACAATACTATTCTAGTTATGTTTTTTATCCTAAATCGATAAAAAAATTGTTGCTTCTTTTGGCTATCAAAATAAATCGAGTGCTGTCTTAGCGAGGTAATTGGACATTTTCTGACAAAGAAAAAACTAATAAAAGAGCGGAGAGCAGTTAATCATTAATAGAACAGATATTATTTAAATAAGTATTATACGGCCGTAAGTTTCGGGACCAAGGCCGAATCTTACTGTACCCTCCACCATGGATTGCGTAGAAACTCTACTAAAAACTTGCCATCCAACAATCCAATTACTTGGGTTGTGGTAAACTTACCGAAGTATCTAAAACTTCAGTTAAATCGTCTTCTTAATTACTCAGATCCATAGGTTGGTATATATACTTATATAGGGTAGTCTATCTACAAATAACTACGAACCAATATGACTTTTGCGCGATAATTAAAAGAACCAGAATTGAAATATGGCGGCATTTATACAAAATTTATGAAACCGACATGGGACGAATTGTTTGTATATTGTGGATCGGTCTATAATAACTATTAGAACCGATATAGAAAGTTTGGGCATTGGTTTTTCGCGGCCATATACTAAGACAACGTACAAATTTCAACCGATCGATGAATTTTGCCTCCTCCAAGAGGTTCCGGAGGTTCAAATCTGGGGATCGTTTATAATTGAGGGCTATATATAATTATGGGACCGATATGGACCAATTTTTGGCATGTTTGTTAGAGAACACATTTACTAACCCACCATTGTAAGGCAAATTTCACCGAATCGGAAGAAATTTGTTCTCTAAGAGGTTCGGAGGGCAAATCTGGGGATCGGTTTATATGGGGGCTATATATAATTACGGACCGATATGGATCAATTTTTGCATGGTTGTTAGAGACCATATAGTAACACCACATTTCAAATTTCAACCAGATCGGATGAAATTTGCTTCTCTAGGAGGCTCCGGAGATCAAATCTGGGGATCGGTTTATATGGCGGTATATTACGTAAAAAAGTGGTCCAATATGGCCCATTTGCAAATTACAAATCCGATCTACATTCAATAACATCTACTATATGCAAGTTTTCAAGTCGGTAGCTTGTTTATTTTTCACTTCGGAGTTAGTTATACCCCCATTCCTATTGTGGAGGGTCATAAAAATAAATTTTATGATTGGAACACATTCTGAAAATTTCATATTATAATCGTACTTAAGCATAATAATGTTTGGGAATATACTACGTTACAGAGGCGATTTTTTAAGGGTGTAGTTAAATGTAGTTTCAAGTTGATATTAGAAGTGTAATGTGAAAATGGACGGTGTCAGCTACTATATAGTACATATAAATTTGTTTAATATTTGCTAGCTGCATTTCATATATTGAAAATTACTTCAGAAACAAATACAGCAGTTGTCTATCATTTTGAAATCGAGAAAACGAAAGAAGAGAGGGACTTTATTGTGAGAATCCTAAATACATGTGTGTTAGTTTGCCAGTGCTGAGAGTTAAACATTGCGTAAAGCGTTATGTGTAAATTATTTTGCATTTAACATTTAGGGCACGGTTTACAATGTGTTCAGCATATGATGTTTTAATGTTTATTTTATGCCACTGTTAGCTGAGGTACTTTCTTCATACCCAACCAATTTTGCGGTTCCTCGTTTGACTAGGAGATGTTGCAATCGAATGGTGTTACTCCGCCATTCATTCAAGTGCTATTTTATATACTACTGTGATTACAACGAAAAAAAATCTTGAAGATTAATTGATCCAATTCAATCATGAAAATCATTAGAATTAATTAGGAATATAATAAAATAAATAAAATAAATAATAATTAAATATAATTAAAATGTTTTATTTCACAATTTCAATTATTTTTTAATGGCACCATTAAATATTTAATTGACACACAATTTTGTTGATTTAATCACGAAAGTTAATTGATCCAATTAAATTTTTTAATTGGACAATATTTTGGTGTTTTTTTTTATCTGCTTGTAGTTAGTTTGAGTACCCACTTGGGCCAATCATCGAAATCAATATTTTAGAGCTATTATAAGGTTCGTACCATTATTACACATATATACAGATACAGTGATATCTCAAATCTGCAGTCTATTTTAGGGTAGCTATAATATGAAATGGGCCATCATTGGGCTTTTTCGCCCAATATGGGGTTTGAGTTTGATATTCTATCAAATTACACTTCGCCATAGAATATCAATGACCATTTTCTAGTCATTATATCATGAACCATCAGTCATGCGGAGATAAAATTCTATTTAATCAGATGCAATTGTACCCGATTGTATTATAGTTTTTCTTGATGTGCTACAATAATTTCATTATTCATCATTATTGAAATTTTCCTATATTCGACTTCAGTCCTTGTGGGTAAATAAAACAAAAAAAACTTTGGAAAACCTCACCAACCATAGACATGGCATACAGAACACTGACATAGTTACTATTAGTGCGGCACAGACGGCCTCTGCCTGATCAAAGAAAATTAAGTGATGATGTGTATTTAATTTTAGAAATTTACTTTAATTGAAATGCTTCGCTGTGGGCCAGGGAAAATCACCAGCTGTTCCCGCAACCAACAACGACACGCGACCCCCCGGAGACCGCGACCCCCACGCCGTGGAATGGGTTATGCCATTGCCATCATTATTGAGTTTAATCGATCGAGCGGATAGTTTTTTGGCATTTTCAAGTTGGGGAGGCGTCTTTTCATCTCCTTTTTCGAGGGCCAAATTGCATATTAAAAAACTAATGCGAGTTGTAAACAAATGCAAATGTTTTGCCGCTGTTTCTTTTTTTATTTTTTTTCTCTTTATTGATTGTTTATTTGTTTGGGGGTTATGTGGCGGTTACTTTAAAAGATTACGACTCGGAAATAGTTCTTAGAAAATAATATCGTTAGTAGATCTTTAAAACATTTATTCATAAATTTCATAAATTTTTTACAAATATCGAAAGAACTTCAAAGGAATTATTTATGGAATAAGGTGAATATTAAATATCGGTAAATTCAAATGTTTCATTATACGTTTTTTATATACATTTAGATTTCTTGTGTAATAGAATTTCGAATTGATTTAAAATTGAAAAAAGACTCTAAAATAATTTTCTTTCCAATCTCCTCCTAGATGAGGACTTCTGTATTTGGAAAGCATGGGCGGTGACAGGAAATTAGTAGCGTATTCACCCGTTCTGTTAACGTCCAGCCACGATGCGGAATGCTATTCGTGAATACCATATGCCTGTAGGTGTCACAACTGTAAACAGCTGACTAAGTTGTTTGAGATCACTAAATCCGGTTTTATTTCACGGGTTTGCCACTCGTTCAAAAATAATCTACCAAAAATTTGAAGAAACATTTACCCAAAAATCTACCAAATTTAAAAAAAAAAAAAAATAAAAACATTTTCATTTCTATGGAAAAATTTCGTCAAAATTTATTTCTATAGAAAATTTGTAATTTTAATTTCTATAGAAAATTTTGTAAATTTTATTCTATAAAAAATATTAGTTGAAAATTATATTTCTATAGAAAAATTTGTTCAAATTTTATTTTATTGAAAACGTTGTTAAAAAAAATCTATCATTTTGGTAGAAAATTCTACCAACTGTGGCAACCGTGGCTTACGTTGCCGTTTTCAAGTTAAACACACTTTATTTTCGCAGGTTAACTATTTAAATAATGCAGCTTAAATTGTAAATAACATTATTTACCTTTTTAAAATTTATTATTTTAAAAAATTAACCGCGAAAATAAAGTTAATTTCAAACTCGAAATTCGAACATAGTAAGCGGTATTTAAGAGGCGGAAAAAATTTGTTTGAATTGTTCTTCCATTGATCTCCATCAAACCTGTAGCCCACAACACTGGCCTTCTTATTGTTGTGTTCGTCGGGAAATGAAGAACGCAAATTTCCGCCCAATAAAATTGAACCCAATCATTAACATAAGATTCGAGTAGGACCTAAAAGCAACTCATTGAGCAAATAACATGTTTATAAAATTTCGGGTGCCCTTAAAAAAATGTTTACACTATTTTTTGACAAATCATCAATTTGGTGAGAAGACAGTCAACTACACAAAAGATCTTCATCATCTCACTGAAAGTCTGTTTAACGACTCTGTTGTTCTCTGCAATATTTTTTTTACTTTTCATTTGTCCTATTGTGTGATAAAACTAGGACGAAACCCACCAAAACGGTTAAATTTAGGGAGAGAGAGGTGTAAGATTTGATTTAACGTTTGTCATTCTCTACTCCGAAAAGTAAGAATTGACGAAGTGGCGATCATGTCACACTTTGTTGTCTGAGTTTTTTTTTTGTATCAATGATAAATGTCCATATCATTCGTCGCATTCTTATGTTTCGTCGTTTTGCTTATTGAGAAAACAAAAATACAGAACAAACGGAACTTTTAATTACAACACACTCTCAAAAACTCACTCAAATGGCGAGCGAATCAACAAGCACATACTCTCTCTTTAACACTCACTGCAGTTTGTCCTACTCACCGACACAAGGAACACAACCTTGTCCAAGGACTGCAACGCCCCATGGGAATACAAGTATGTATACAGTATTTGTTGGTAGTGTTGCTGGAAATGAAAATTTATCGTTATTTTGACGTCTTATAGGACCAAAAGTGGAAATGGCGATTTGTCACATGAATGATTTTATAATTATTTCTTTAAATTGTTTGAAATATTCGAAAGGAGAATATGTAACTCAGCGAATGATACGAAGTTGCTTACCCTGCCAAAACGTTTTGAATTTTACGGAGCTCGAACGATATCTCATCGGAAAAGCGGCATCACTATTGAGAAGTTGTACCACGTCAAATTACTAAATTAAAGGATTGTTAGATTGCCTATACTGTGAGTCAATACACTATGTTTAAGAAACTATATGAAACATATCACTTTATTCCAGTTTTGAATTACGCCATTTTTTCACCAAAATACGAAATAACGAATTTTTTTCTTCTAATAATTTATAAGAAGCTATTTACTCTTGGTGCTTCGCTAAATATTAAAATAGCTCCTATAACAATAGCGATGACAAAATATATTCAATTTTTTTTAGTGTCACAATGAGAAATTAACTATTGAGGCAATGTCTGATGTTTTGTTGAGAATGCAATATATCACCATTGAGTTGAAAAGTGTTTGAAAGCTTTTTGAATATAAGCATGTCTCCGGTGCTTGCTTCACAGAAAAAAATTTCACAAAAATGTTTCCAATTAAAGTCTTAATTGAGTTTTAAAATTAATTGAAATAAAAATCAAACACAAAAATTAATAGTGTCAATTAATCTTTTAATTGGATCAATTAATTTTTTAATTGACGGTCAATTAATTTTTAATTGATATTATCATTTCTGTAATTGAAGACATTTCAATTAAAAAATTAATTGGATCAATTAATTTCGTGATTGAACCAGAAAATTTTTTTGTGTTGTGTTTATTGGGTTGTGTATTCTGCTGTTTCAGCATACCACCTAGCGGTGTACGAAAACAAACGAAACGATTGATGTACATATCATTCAAAGTCATAAACCTTTCAATTTTCGTGAATCGTTTCGTACGCAGGTGAAAACAAAACAACAAACATTTCAAAGCACAAGACACCAAACAAAACGATTGCTTTTATACTCTTCGGATTTGCTCCGCCATGTTGCTTCGTTCGGTAACGAAATGGAAATAAAACGTTTGCAAATGTTTGTTAAGCGAAATGATCAAACCATAGGATATAAAAAACATATTCTTATTTAGCAATATAACATAACAGGTGTTATTGTTCCAAGAATAAATTGAACAAATAATGCAAAACCAGAACAACATTTGAGTTTTCTTGTTATTGCAATGACTTAATAAATAAGCAAACGTTTGCGTTGAATGTTTACTGTTTTGTTTTCTGTGTTTTATGAAGTACCGCAATACTTATCGGTTTCGGTTGTGCCACGAACGAAAACAATACAAAACCAAAGGCAAGTA
>PGFW01004818.1:0-10967 GCA_003123925.1 Haematobia irritans
TTCCCGTATGCGAGAAAACTATTACGTTTTCCAGAACAGAGAGGGTTCCCTTTTTGTCCGTTTTTTTTTCTTATTAGAAAGTAGAGGGTTGTCGTAAATGGAACCGGTAACATAAATTTATGATTTTGCACAGCTTCTGGCAGAACTTCTTTTTAGTAAAGAACTTTAATTCTTGTATGGTGATTATTAATATAATGCTAATTTTCAGATATGTTGAGGAGAAGGATACCTTTTCCTTGACAAACCACTTAAAATCACAAAAAATATAGGAAGAATGTACACCCTCTCCCGCCCGTTTGTGTACCTATAAACGAAAAATCAAGTAGTCCGATTTGTTAAAAGAATTCAAATTTTCGAATTTGTTCTTCAGCCACGGAAGGATATAGTGCTTGACTAGTTTAAAGCAAAATGTTCCTCCAAATAGCTTCGGAAGGCGCAGCGAGCGGGCCGGGTTTACGCTAGTTTTTAATAAAATTTCTTTTGAAAATTAAATTTTGACATAATTTTCTAACGTTTTAAGTTTCCTAGGGAGACTAATTGTGACAGCATTTTTTATAGAGAAAACATTTCTTGGACAATTTCTATAGATTTTCTAGAAGTTTTCTTATAGGATCGAGACGGTGGTGTTTACCATCTTAATAAAACATACTGACACAAAAGTCCCAATTTACGCAGAGTGGATAAAGAGACCTGGTTTAGGCCCAACATCAGCAGGTTTCCCATGGCTTCCTTCTCCTTATGAGAAACATTTCATTGTATCACGGTTCAATGTTCTATTTTGGCAAGTTGACCGCAGACCGCGTCATACACCTTTATTGTGAGTTGAGGATTACAACTGCTTGAATTTTTTGAATAGAATTTTCTGTTATATTTAAATTGATGTAACTTACGTTTATTGCAAAATAAATTTATTTTTTCTTTTAAAGAAAATTCCCCACCATGTCAATAGTAACATTCCCAATTAATTAATTAACTAAGTAGTGTTATATACAAATAGAAGAAAATTTTCTTAAAATTCTCAAAACTAGTGGCTTACAAAATGAATCTTCCGTGGTTCGATTCTCTATCGGGCAAAAATTTGCAATAAAAAAAATCTGATAGACATACGCTGGGCATTTGAACTTTTCAACATTCATCTTCCGTGAAGCCGTATTGTTTGGCCGTAATTGGGGCAACTACTTGAATCAGGGTATCTTATCCCATGTTTTTACATCCTATATAGATTTTTTTTGCTTGAATTTTATATTTAGTTTGAATTCTCAAACCAATTTTAGTGAAGTAAATCATCTTCTTAAATACATTCTTTTCTATATTTCGCATAAAGAGATCTCTGGATTTTACAAAGTAAACATTTAAAAGCCAACTTTTTAATCAATTTTGCCTAAAATTTCAACTGGAGAAGTTTTACTCAGGTTTTGAATTTATATCGGTCCATAAATATTCCCTTCCCCAAAATTTTGTTTCACATAAAGTTCTACAAATAATTCTCATATATTTAAACCGAACATTTCTTTTATTAAAAGCCAACCTCCTATAGTCAGGGCTGCCAATTTTGCCGATTTATCGGCATTTTGACGATTTTTTACTTAAAAAATAGCAAATGCCGATTTTCCGATTTTTGCCCCAAAAATGACGATATTAGCCCCGTTCAAAAATTTTGACTAGAAGCAGTTCGTTTACACGGTTAGAACCAGCAAAAAAGAGAATACATTTGACAGTTGTCAGATAGGTAAATTGCAAATTTTTGCTCATTTTGCCACTTGCACCAAAAATAATCCACCAAACTTTGAAACAAAAACCAAAAATCTACCAAATTAAAAAAAAATATTTTGAACAACTTCAAAATAATTTTAATTTGAAGTTGTTCATATATATATACTAACCATAATTATTTTTTTAATTTTTGTGGTTGGTATAAGTAAAAATATTGTATTAATCGAAAGAAATGCTTTATATTGAATTTATAGAAAAATTTTGTTAAAATTTTATTTCTACAGAAAAAGTTGTAAAAACTTTATTTCTATAGAAATTTTATCAAAAATTTATTTCTATAGAAAATTTTGTTAAAATTATATTTCTATAGAGAATTTTGTCATAATTTTATTTCTATAAAAAATGTTGTCAAAATTGTATTTATATAGAAAATTTTATTTGTACAGAAAATTTTTCAAAATTTTTGCATATTTTTATTTTTATAGAACTTTTCTATAGTAAATTCTTGCAAAACTTTATTTCTATGAAAATGTTTGCAAAATTTTATGTCTAAGAAAATTTTTGCAAAAATTTATTTCTAAGTAATTTTTTGCAAAATTTTATGTCTATAGAAACTTTTGTCAAAATTTTATTTCTATAGAAAATGTTGCCAAAATTTTATTTCTATAAAACACTTTGTCAAAATTTTATATCTGTAGACATTTTTGCACATGTTTATTTCTATAGAAAATTTTGTCAAAATGTCATTTTTATTTCTATAGAAAATTTTGTCAAAATTTTATTTCTAGAAAATTTTTGGAAAATTTAATTTCTATAGAAAATTGTACCTCTTAATTTTATGGTCAAATTTTGGAAAATCGTGCAACACATACGAAAATATTAAAGATCTTATTTTTATTTTTAAATAAAAATCTTACTGAATTAATAACTATGCTATATATTAAAAAAATTATTTTTATATTATTTTTGGAATTGCATAAAATATTTTTATGTTATTTTTATACAAAACTGAAGTCCTTGTGCTTTTGTTGTTGAATTGCATATTTATGTATGTTAATTTTCTTTTCTTTATATGAAATAAATACTTTTGTTTTTAACCAAAAAATTAGTTTCATTTCAATATAATTCACATTGCCGATTTTTTGACGATTTTTGAAATGTAAGTGACGATTATGACGATTTCTTCGGGAAAAAGTGACGATTTTTCTTGAAATTTTATTGGCAGCCCTGCCTATAGTGCAACGATTCTTCTTTATCTCTCATAATACACACGAATGCATTATTGTTCTCTTCTTCTTCTTCGTATGATGCATCAACATGCATACCGAAGAGAGGTGTATAATTGAGTGAGTGTTGCATTGTTATGGAAAGTAGTTGTTCACGTGTTGTTATTGTCCCCCTCCGCCCTTCACACATGATCATTCTGTGCTGTGCTAATACTCACCTCTTACCGTTAAAGTGTGTGGCAAGGTGAGTGTTGTTGCGGTGTTACCTTAATTACAGTGTGAAACTCCAAAAGGGTATGAAATGCCCCAGTGTTGTTGTTGTTTATTTTCAGGTTAGTTGTTGCTGTTGTTGTAGTTGCTGTTTGGGGCGAATCAACCAAAGAAAATGCAAGAATGGTATGGAACAACACAAAAACAACACTAACAATAAATATGGCCCAAACAATGGCAGTCACGATTGTCATGTCAGCCATTCAGTCTGCCAGGTTGAGTTTGGAAAAAAGAGCATGAATATAAATGAGAGTGTATGTGTGCGAGAATAATGTGGAGTCTATGGGGGATAGTGAGGAGTAGCTAGGCCTAAATGTGGGGCCTTAAATCGTTTTGTATCATTGTTGTAGAACAACTTTCATAGGAGATTTACATATAAAAGAATTTTTTAAAAATTCTAAGAAGACAACTTTTGTTGCCAGCTGTTAGAAATTATTCTTGGAATAAGCTTTTGGAAAGCAAGGTATAACGAAAACTTGCATTTTTATATGTTATTCGGGAATGGGCGAAATCCCCAAGTAAACCGGATCGCTCTTGAAATTAATTATAAAAACAATGAAGGAAAGTTCCTAACAGTCGGGCGGGGCCGACTTATTATACCCTGCCACCACTTTGTAGCATCTAAATTTCCGTACCATATCACATTCCGTCAGATGTCATTGGGCGGCTTATCATTATAAAGGTTTATCACAAAATACCATACATTTATGTTAAAATATCACTCGATCTGGACAGAAATTTGATCAGACTCTACAAATCTATAGACTCAAATTTAAGTCGGCGTTAGATGCATTAGGGGTGAGAGCAACAATGTAGTAAAAAAATATGGGAAACATTAAATCGACAGCAATTTTAAGGAAATTCGCAAAAAGTTTATTTATATTTATCGCGTCGATATATATCGTACTAGAAGTTAGGAAAATTTAGGAGTCATTTTTTTTACAACTTTTCTGACTACAGCGAGTGGCGATTTTTACAAGGAAAATGTTGGTATTTTGACCATTTTTGTCGAATATCAGAAACAACATATATATGGGAGCTATATCTAAATACTGAACCGATTTCAACCAAATTTTGGTCACTGCATAGCCTACATGCTAACTTCTACTCCCCTGTGCAAAATTTCAACTTAAATCGGCAGTATAAAAAATGTGGCCTCTTGTGGTCATTGAGTTGGTAAATCTGGGCGAAAGCTAATATATGGGAGCTATATATAAATCTGAACGATTTTCAATCAAATTTTGGCCACACATAGCTACAATTACTAAATCTACTTCCCTGTGCAAAATTCCAAACAAATTGGTCCAAAAACTCTGGATATTAGAACATATTGAGTCAGTATCGGGCGAAAGATATATATGTGAGCTTATCTAAATCTGAACCTTATTTCAATCAAATTGTTTGCCACCACTTAATGCCACTATAATTGTACTCGAGTGCAAAAATTTTCAAAACAAATTGGGGCCAAAACTCTGGCTTCTAGGACCATATTAGTCCATATCGGGGCGAAAGATATATATGGGAGCTATTATCTTAAATCGTGAATCGGATTTTCAACCAGAATTTGGCACCGCATAGCTCAATGCCTAAATTACTCCACGTCGCCAAAAATTTCAACCAAATTGGGCCAAACTCTGGCTTTTAGCGACCATATTAAGTCCTATCGGGGCGAAAAGAATATATGAGGAGCTATATCTCTAAATCTGAAACCGATTTCTCCAAAAATCATAGGGTTCTATTCTGACCCAAATTAGGAACATGTGCTAAATTGAAGGCGATTAGACTTTAAATTGCGATCCTAGACTTTGATCACCAAAATGGGTGTTCACAGACGAGACGGACGGACGGAATAATAAGTGCATATCGTGCCAAAATGATATAAATGGCAGCTATATCTAAATCTGACATCTGATTTCAACCAATTTGGCGGCGCATTAGCTACAATGACTAAATCTACTTCCCTGGTGCAAAAATTTTCAACCAAATTGCGGCCAAAACTCTTGGCCTTTTAGGACCACTATTACGTCCCATTATCGCGGCAGGGGGCGGGGGGGGGAGGGCGGGTAAATATATAATGGCGAGCTAATATCCTAAATCTGAACCGATTTCTTCCAAAATTCTAGGTTCTATTCTGACCCAAATTAGGACCATTGTGCTAAATATTTGAAGGCGATATAGACTTAATACGAACCTAGACTTTTGATCAACACTAAAATGTTGTTCACAGACACGACGCGACGGACGGCGGAAGACGGGACATGAGTTTATTATCGACTCAGGGATCCCACCCTCTGAGGCATTACTGCCAAAGACACCATGGTGTACTATCTCGTCCTCCTTCTGGGTGTTACAACATATGCACTAAGCTTATCCAATACCCTGTTCAGCACAGTGTTGGCGCACGGGTTAAACAGATCTTCTTTGAGCGATTATTAGTGAAATTACTCGGTCCTTGGTTTTATACCCTGCGCCACACTTTTTTGGACAGGGTATTATAAGTTCAGTGCATATGTTTGTTAACACGCAGAAGGAGACGAGATCAGCATGGTGTCTCTTGGCAAATAATCGCTTCAGGGTGGGTCCCTTGAGTCGACCTATAACCATGTTCCTCTGTTCGGTCCTGTACTCTGTGACATCACATCTTTTGTGATCAAAGGCACTTATGTCTCCAATTTAGTCCAATCGCCTCACTTCAAATTTTGGCACCATGTTCCTACATTTGGCGTCAACACTAAGAACCCTTATTTGATCTCTTGTGGCACCAGAAATCCGGTTTCAGACTTGTGATATTAGTCTCCATATATATCTTTCGCCGCGATATGCACTTAATATGGACCCAGCAGCCAGAGTTTTATACCGGATTAGCTTGAATAGTGTTCATACGCCTTCATCAAACATAACATAAGTCGTATAGTAAACGTGGTTGCAAAATTTGATGAATCGGTCTCAGATTTTAGAATTATTAGCTCCCCATATATATCTTTCGCCCGATATGGATTAATATGGTCCTTAAAATGCCAGAGTTTTGGCCCACCATTTGCGGTTGAAATTTTGCACCCAGCGGCAGGTCGAACTTAGCATTTGATAGCTACTGTCGTCAAAATTTGGCTGTTGTAAATCGATTCAGATTTGATTATATAGCTAGCATTTATTATCTTTCGCAGCCCCCCGATATGCACTATTACATCGCGACCAGCAGCCAGAGTTTTATCCGATTAGCTTCTGAAATTTTGCACCAAGGAGTTACCAATTAGCGTAGTATAGTCGATGCATGGTGCCACAATTTGATTGAAATCCATTCAGATTTAGATATAGCCTTCCATATATATTTTTTCCGCTCGATATGCGACTTAATATGGCCCCAGAAACCAGAGTTTTGGATCGATCTAGCTTGAAACTTTGACACTTAGGAGGTACAATGTTTTAGCTGTGTAGTCAAAGTGTGCAAATCTGTATGAATGGATTCAGCGATTCAGTAGATATAGTATCCATTATATTAGCTTTTCGCCGATTACACTCATTATGGCCCACAGAGGGCCAATTTTTTTTGCTCCCGATTTTAGTTGAAACTTGCGCACAGTGAGTCGAGTTAGCATTTGTAGCTATGCCGTTGCAAATATTGGTTTGACATCGGTTCAGATTTTAGATATAGCTCCCATAATATTTTTCTTTCTGATTTTCGACAAAAAATGCTGTCAATAAATACCAACATTTTCCTTGTTCACAATCGCCACTGCTTAGTCGAAAAGTTAGTTCGTTAAAAATAACCTCTAATTTTCCTAAAACTTTCTAATACATATATATCGAGCGGAATTAAATCATAAATAACTTTTGCGAATTTCCTTTAAAATTGCTTCACGATTTAATTTATTTATTATTATTTTAACTTTCACCATCTGTGCGTTACAGGGTATAATACAGTCTTGTGCATTTGTATGTTAACGCCAAGAAATAATTGGTCATAGACCACATAATTTAGTATAACCGACTCGCGCTTTAGAATTAAAATTTTCTTGAGTCGGATTTAGCGATGTCCGTCTGTCTTTCTGTCCAGTCACGTTCTTTCTGTATATGTAATTTATGTGCCACAACAGTACTGCTTCGCAATTTAAGTCCGATCTCCTCAAAATTTTGGCAGTAGGGCCGTTTCTTTGGCGACAGAGACAATCGCTATTGGTTTTTTGAAAAAATCGGCTTCAGATTTTAGATATAGGCTGCCATATTATAATTTATCCCTGATGTGGTCATTTAGTTAGCCCCTTGTTTTATCAAACACGATTTCTTTTGAAAATACCGTACATCCCGAAATATTTTATCGATCTTCGAAGATCTTGCAAAATATCAAGCCAAATCGGTTCAATTTAGATAATAGCTCCCATATATATTCTTTTCGTCCGATTTAGACTCATTTATGACCACAGAGGCCAAAGTTTACTCACCGATCTTCGATGATAATATTGCCACAGAGGGTTAGAATTGACATTCTTTACTAATGCTTTGGTAAATTTATTGAAATCGTGTTCAAATTTTTAGATATAGCCTCCCATATATATTCTATTTCGTCCGATTTGAACTTATATGGTCCACAAGAAGCCAGAGAGTTTTTTCCGTGATTCTTGCTATCAATTCTTTGCACTCAAGGTTACGTAGTTATAGTTGTTCTTTAAGTGCTAGTCAAATTTTTGTTACAAATCGATTCAGATTTTAGACTATAGCTGCCCATATATTATCTCTTCGTCCGATTTGTGAACTCTATATGGCCCCAAAATCCAAGGTTTTGCCCGTGATTTGCTTTCAAATTTTCGCCACAAGGAGTACATTTGGTAGCTATCGGTAATTTGCGGCCAATTTTGTTGAAATCGGTTTCAGATTTAGATTATGACTCCATATATATTCTTCTCGATTTGCACTCCATCATGACTAGGAGGGCAAAGTTTATTGCTCCCATTTTACGTTGAAATTCGCTAGTTAGCAGAATATATTTTTTCTAAACTATATCATGTAAAATTTAGTCAAAATAGGTTTCAGATTACTATATAGGGCTCCCATATCATACGTACACCAGAGTTGGGGGGAAATTATGGGTTAGACTGTTCTACACATCTTTGACCCATCTTTTCAATGGAAGTTTCCTCCAATTAACTGCACGCCACAGAAAAACCATGTTTGGAACATGGTTGCCGCATCCATTTAATGCTTATTCTAGAGCATGTAATTGCGCGAAAACCATGCTATTTTGTCTTATGTAAAAAATAGTTTTCGAGCGAAGAAAAATGTATGGTGGACAATAAGCATTTGAATGCTTCTCAAATACCGCAAACATGTTCTAATCATTTTAAATGATAGAATTTTGAGAACCATTAAATGGTTCGGGAAATGTATGTTCCTGACCATTATTTTTTTACTTTTTTACAGGGAAAAAAGTATTTTTATAGGTTAAGTATAGACATGTCTAGAACCATTACATGACCATAAAGACCATTTACATTTTTTTTCGTGACCATTTAATTTTTTAACTTTTTTTGCAGCGAAAAGAATTTTATAAAAACATTGACCAGGTACACACGATTTTCATTTTGCGCGTCAGTCGTGTGTTGATTGTTTCTTGGAATGGGCGAGAAGAATACGGATTTCTTTTTTTGTTTTTGTGTTAATTTATCTTAAGTGGCACGTGGTTTTATGTGACCACAAAAAAGGAAAGTGTAATTGAAAAAATGTACCTGTTTTTTGTTCTGCATTTTGCTATATGGTATCATTTATTTTTATTTGCAGTTACATGATGTCTGCGTTTGTACATTTGATGGGCACGATGTAAATATGGAATAATTACTTATTGTTGAAATTGAAATAAAATAGAGTGTGTAAAAATATATGATGTTTGCTTGAACGGCATTATAAATACAAATAAACAATGAATTAGTTTATAAATAAATAAAAACAAAACAAAAAAAATTAATTTTGTGTTTTCTTTTCTCAAGTGGCGTCCTTTTTTCGACGATGAAAAAAGTGTTTTAATAATAGATCAAAACATTTTAGCCGTTGTTCTTTTAACTAAGAGAAAAACATTTTGTTAATGAATACCATAAATTTTAAATCTTGTGACCATTGTCTTTTCATTCAAACAAATTCTTTTTATCAAATATAATAACATTTTTAGATGAGGACAATTATATTTTTCTTAGAACCATGTTCACTGACCAACATTGTTGCAGCGTTAAAATGTTACATGGTCGCCGCAAAAATAGCTCCTTATCATATTATTTTGCTCTTTTGAATATGATTGTGACAATCATGTTTCTTTCTCTGCGTGTGTATAGCGTTAGCCCACGATTTAAATTTTAATCCTAAAGATTTTTGTAGAAGCCTAAAAAATAGTCTCCTTTATATAGCTTCCAACAAATGTCAGAGTAGTGTTGAGATGGGAAACAAAATTTTTGGCCTACATAGGGGTGAAGGGTATATATACAGTCGACCGCCCACTTTAAGACTTTACTTACTTGTTAATATATGGATTAAATTCTAAAACTTACTTGCAAATTATTCCCCTATCAGTAAGATCACTACTCTGAAAATGGGTGTCCGGTTTTTTGGAGTCATTGGGAGCTTCTCCAAGACGACTTGTCGAACAAAATCAATTTTATGTTTAATTACATTTTACTTGATAATTCTCGATGGAGTATAGATTTTGCACGGAGCTTCTGTGGCAGAATGTAGAGTAGACATATGTTTTCAAAAGGCCGCCCTTTAAAACCTATGTCATCCTTTATCTTTTCTACAAAACATATCTCCGGCCCAATCTGAATGAATCGCATAGTCCAGAGATGGTCTGTATCAAACTTTTTTTAGGTTTGCGATCTGTCGGGCAAAGTTGTAAACGTCGGTAAATCGTCACATACGCGTCGTAAATGTAGAAACGTAACAAAAGTCCGCAAACTGAAAATACTTTAGTGCGTGTCGGCTAGGCAGCGAATTCGATTGAGTAATCCAAGAACGATGGGTATGTGCGACAGAAGTTTAATTGCTTAGGAATGTTCACAATTTTCGGTTTTAGTCCGCCACATTTTCCCTATTGCCTTTTGCACCGAGTACAGGGTAACGGTGGAATTTTCTCGTCCTACCGTTCCTTAGCCTTTAAGTTAATGTCTTTGTCCAAAATATATACTCCAAGGTATTTTTGGAAGCACTCACCACGGGAATTTCGATATCAACCTAAGAGAAAAAAAAGAAAATAGGCTTGAATGGGAAATCTTTCACAAATTTCTGGCAGACTCGCAGCGAATGGCTGTCAAACTAATATTAAAAAATGTTCAGGATTTCTTCTAATTTCAAAATATTATAATGTGTCATGGTTTGGTTTCTTCATTGGGTTCGCTACATTTCAATTTAGTTTAGCTGGAAACTCATTAAAGCCATTCCTTCCTTCTACTGAAGTTCAAGTTGGCTGTTATTATTGGAGTACTAGAGAGGACGATGTTGTTGCTGGAAATTGTAGCCACCACCACCACCACCATCACCACAACTCCATTGCTTGTCGACATTCCATAATACACCTTTATGGTCCCCCCCAACCTCGCCATTCCAAGGGCATGGCATGGCGGCTTTTGATCAGAGATAGAGATGATGTAAATTGATGCATAAACAAATTCTTTTGTTTAATTGTTACCAAATTATCCTCAGTGTTTGCTGGCTCTTTTGTTTGGTTAATAACCGAAATGCCAAAGAAATTATAGCAATGATGGGGAAGGGTTTTGTAAACCA
>PGFW01004820.1:4144-15909 GCA_003123925.1 Haematobia irritans
TTGATCGAATATATATGATAATTAAATTATTTTCATTTAACAAATTTTATCATATCGTTTTTTCCGAGTTTAACGGTCAGAGGGGTATTTTTGAGACGAATGGTGATGATTAGTCTACTTGTTGCTTGAGCATTTTCTTTTTTTTCACTAGTTAATTGTTTTTATAGGTTTTTCTTTGTTATTGCGTATCACTTAGTTATTCAATAAAAGTGTGGTCGTTCCATTAAGGTTGTGTGGTCGGACTAAGTCAGCTGAGGTTGTTTGTTGGTTTGTTATACTTCTCTATATCTCGTATGATATAAGCTTTTTACTATCCTCTTTAGCTCATTTTGTGATAAAGTATAAGATTTCATTTACTCGTGTTTAAAAGCAGAAATACTTGGGGTCTCGTCAACATAGCAATATTTTATTAGTCGAATGAGTGAAGCCGTTTCTATCGTTACAGATCGAGTCAGATTTATATCCCCCGATAACTTAAAGATACCGGAAAATTAGTACCGAGCTCTATCAAGTGATCTCAAATGCTAGACATTATATTATGAGCAAAGTTTTTCGACTGAATAATATTCGCATATATTTAAATCAGAGATTTAACCGCTAGTAATCTTTATTTAACGGTTAATAATTATAAACACGGATAGTAACTGCTTGTAACTATGGTTTCCTATAAAAGTCATAAAAAATATACTGAACACATAAACTGGTAATATTATTTTACTATCCAAATAAAAGACACTTGTCTTATTATGGATGGTAGATTATCATTTATGACTTATTGATGATAAGAGTATTATATCAGTAAAATAAAAATTATAAAAAGAAACCGTAATTGCTTAGTAAACCATTCTAAGATATTATATCTACCACTAATCGATTTAAAGAGATTTATAGCAACATATGAGTTTGTACATAACATACAGTTGTATATACTGTGAATATACCACTAACATAAACGTACTATAAATCTACGGAAATTTAGTTTTAAATAGGAATAAAAACAATAATTTTTCCCAAAACCCTATGGAAAAGTTGAATTAAGATCCATCTGATGTTATGCTATGAAATCTTTGCCTGATGTGAAAAATAATAAACAGTTCTTCTGAAGCATATAATTAGAGTTGGTTCATCCAATATTGGATAGTTACCATAAATATGATTTTCACATATTCAAAAAAAAATTTTAAATTATTGGTAAAATCTCCGTAACGTATTTCTCGTTTTTCGAGAACAAAACACGAACAAAACATAAAAACGTTTCAAGGTTTTGATAAATGCGGCGAACGTAGTATTGGATGCATCTAATTTTTAATCAGCGTTTATTCGAGTTTAATTTTAAATAGCTTTTAGTAATATAAAGTAAAGTTCTGAGTTCAGTGCTACAACTTATGTATCATTGGACTTCTGCTTTATTTATTGATTACTCAATAAGAGGCACTTTTACCAGTTGAATAATCGGCCGCCTATACTAGATAAACTGAGATTGAGTGGTCAGATATTTTGTTTTGTGAAAATTATTCATCACGCAACGTCCTAGAGAGGCACTAGGCTTATATTATAAGTTCTCATTTCTCGATCGACTGACTGCCGCATGGTGTTACTTCTAATCTTAATCACATCGGCAGGACGATTCGATGTTAACATCGTGATCGTGACATGTGCGACCGCGCATTTTATATGTACCTTCTCAGATAAGATTTGGATGCACTCAGAATTCAACCGGCCATTTACTGAAAACAAACATCAAGTATTTTGCCATGATTGGACAGAACCCTCTGCAAAGGCAAGTCGTTATATAAAATTGCACTACCGCGAGGCCTTCATACACTAGATATAATTAAAAATAGGTCCGTCTTAGTTTCTAGTTCCTAATTAAGCTTTATATATAAGATTTATATCAATCAATTGGTCAAATTCCATTTGACTTATTCGTCGTAAAAAAATATACACTTTAGAGAGGAGTTCCCCTCAAACGCCAATCACTACCATCAACCTTTTATAGATGACTGGCCGACAATGATGGTAGGCTAGAAAATCACTGTGTTTAATGCGCCTATGACTTTACTTTTTGTAGTTTTATTCAAAGGTATGGTGGGTGTGTGAGTATCTGATAACATATCTGCAATTTTCCTGCTCTATCATTTTTCGTCTCTCGTGTCCGATATCCTATATATTAATATAAATTTCTATTTACCTTTCATTTAATAACAAATTGTTTAATCTATATGCTTTGGTTTAGTTCTTATTTTTGCCGTTTTTTTTCTCACTATCTTACCAGTAGAGGGATACGTTTTTCTTTGTATATATCTGAAGTGTCCCATGTATTCAAGTAAAAATCGCATTATGGTTGTCTTGTCTCTGTGCGACATGCATTGCATTATTTTCTTTCTTTCTGCCTAGTTGTTGTATTTTGATTGTGATTTTATTTTTGTAGTGTTTGATTCCTTTATACACACTTTACGTAAGCAAAGTGGGGAGTGATCTTTCAATAGGATTGTATAGAGATCGGAGATGCTGAGGTGTGTGTGTGGTATTAATACGCTCGGATAATCGATAATTCGACCTTTTAGAGCGTATTTATTCTGTGATTACATAGTATTAGGCTATAAAATTTTTATTAAGATACTTATTCTGGGTTTATTATTTTTTTCAAAAATTGAAGACGAAAGTTCATGCACAAAAACTTGTATATAAGTCAAGGCGGAAGATTTAATATAAAGCAGAAAAATTGAAATGATTCGTCTCTGTTTATAAAATGATCAGATTATACCACCGGTAACAAAGATTGTATAGAAGAGACAAGTGTAGCTGACTTTCTAGATGACGTTCTCTGTATACTAAATATATATTAATAACAAATTTAAAAAAACGGTTAGATAGACGCATAATAGTATTCAATAACGATGCAATATTTTTAGTCATAGATATAACAATTACACATAAACTTGGAAGTAATAAAAGGGGAATATATTACAAAAGAGATCAAAGTGAGTAGGGTACACAAATATGTTACATAGAAAAAGTATTGAGATGAGAAAGAAAATTTAGGATAAAACTCAACGTTAATCAGCAGCATTAAAGACTAGCATTACATAATGTAATAATATTGAAGAATGAATAATTTGTTTTTATCAATTAATTGAATAATATTTACTAAACGTTATTACAGATAAATTGATACTTCTACCGGTAGATTATTGAACTGAGTGATCAAATTCAAACACTAGGGAACACAATATCGATTAAAAAATATATTTTTCAAAACCCTATGGAAATTAATGAGATCTTATGTAATCTTGTGTGTGAAAGTTATAAAAGTCTGCTAATTGGTTGGTTCATCTGTTGGTAGTACCATACGTCTATTGCAAAACTATGTTAAGCTGCTAGCAATTTTCATCAGGTTTTATTTTTACTTAAAGAAAAACGCAGTAAAAGAGAACCCTTTTATTTTTGCCACAAAATTATGACTTCTAGAATTTTTTGTACTATATATGTATGATATTATGTGCTTAAAAAATGTTTGAAGTGAACTTGATTTGGTAAATTCACATTTTTGTTTGTTTATTAAATCTCTAGTTTCCTCCGCGGTGGACCTTCACCTCACTTTACCAAATTATGTTTCTTTTTTTGTTTATGTATTAGGTGGGTGTGGTTTTATTAGTTAGTTTTTCCTCTCTATCTAAAATATGTCTTCTCGGCATTTGTACGCTTTATAATCTATACATATCTCAATATTAGATAATACATCAGATGCTCAGTTAATTGATAATTTAGGTACAAATATAGAACTTTCCTACAAATCTCATCACTTCTCACGCTGACGTTCATTTCTATATATTATAATATACAATGTCCTTCATAAGTAAATTATCGAAGTGTAGATATAGTACTGCAGATTGTGACATAGCATACATGTAGTTATTGTAGTCCAGTTTAATATGTATTGTCTTTGAGTTGTTATATGGTTTAGACATTCAATATATGTATTCTCTCTCACACGCATCCTGTAGAATAGATCTTAAATTAAATTGAAATATCATTTGTTTTGGTGGGGATACATAATGGTCTTGAAACAATCTATTCGAACGCAACTGGTTAATAGCGTATTAGACACTATCACATAGGAAATATGGTAGAGTACTATTTAGAAAGTGGATAGCTGAATAATATTATTAGTGTAGTGATTGTAACTTCATTCTAATATTTTGCAAAGTGTGCTAAGTAGTCCGTTTAGAGTTGTTAAGTTAAGGATTACATTCGAACTCTCAAATAAATAATATAAGAAAAATGAATTTTGCAGAGCGTTATATTAGTTAAATGAGCACTTCTACAAAAACTAGATAATTAATATAAGGATGTTGTATTACAGTTTCTATAGACATATGAATTCTCGAGCTCTCATATAATAGAAGTTATGATAGTTAATGAATAATACAAGACATGTCGATCAATATCTGATAATTTCAATAAAAAAACAAAGAAATCTATCTCAATTCCCATAGTAATAAACCAATACCCATATGGAATTAAGATAGTGGGAATGAATTTGGACTATAGAGAACCTCGTGGTACTACAAATTATGATTTACCTTTAGCCATTTTTAGGTATAATGTGGTAGACTTTGATATATCTACTTTGTCTGAACTGCTACTCATAAACGCATATAATTAGGAATTATTATCTAATGCCAATTTTTTCAATTATACGTTTTTTTTATGATATAACTGTCCTTAACCTTGTTGTGTACATTTGACTGAGAAATAATTACAATCAAAGGGACAATTCGAATATACAAATATTTATACATATTATTACCTCACATTAGTCAATTAAGTGAAATAATGTAAAAAAATATTTGTATTATATTTATTATAGGTTTAAAGGTAAGAGTGTTTCAAAAAATGATTTGACAGTTAACATGCTTTGATTTTATGCCATATGAAATTTCCAGCATAAGATACCTAAAAATGGCTAAATAAATAAGTAGTTGGTTTAAATCTCAATCCTATCATATCAAAAGGTTGTTTATCTTGGAATTGTGCAATTTTTTTTTTAAAAGAATTATAGATATAATGATCGAACTGTCATAGAACATTAACACTGATATCTTCAAATAGAGTCTTATTATGGATTAAAATGCTTCGGTCGGAGCTTCTAATAAGCACATCTCAGAGGGAAAATTTAAAATTCATATAACATAAACTTCAAATCATAAAACCACATGTTATTACTCCCATACTGACAGCATTCAAATAATAATTAAAGAATCGAAGAATCTAAATGTCAACTCAAACGTCGACAATGACATTGATTAAATGGGTTCAAATTCCATGAAGATTTTCGCTCACTTCATATACCATTATATTTTAGTCAAATACGTCTATATGTAGACTGTATTACAATATAAGCCAAATGATATAATATGATTTGAAATAAGTAGCTTAGAAGTGTTGATAGTACAATTAGACGTTCGAGATAAATCGGTCTTAAATATATGTACTAATATATAAGCATGCTATTACTGCGTCAAACTTAATTTGGATGTATCTTCCTCTCCCTATACTTAACTATAATTATATAATTCATTTTGTGTATTTTGTTATTGATACAGTTAGGCATCATGTGTAAGATATTGAATGAAAATGTAGATTGGGTAGTATTTTTTTTTATAAATGCAATCTTGTTTTCAGAATATATACTGTGGAATTGAGTAATCCGCATATAGTAGCTCTGACTGATCAGACATTTGTCGAGAGTTAATTGATGATTGATCATTTTTAATATCGATTATTGTCCCAGCTGGATTTCGATTATTATTATTCTCAGTACGAAAATACATATCCCAGGCGGACAAGTAAAAGACTGTAAAAATTGATAAACGAAAATATCACTATTGTATTGATTTTAAGTCCTAAATGCAGGATCTACATTTGAATGATAGTTTTTATACCCAAAGTCACCTGGTAACACTTTTGTGCACATTCCTTGTATATTACCCCTTTTTTCCATTACTGGTTAACATAAATAGTCGATTTTGATTCAATGTTCGTTATTTCTATATTTTATTAGAAGTAGGAATCATCAAAAGTGATCTCAACTGATCAGTTTGCTAACATTGATATCGAAGATAGTGAGACATTTAAAAAAAGCTTCGCTATAATTAATAAAATAATTATTTGTCACTAATTTCTTTTAGTATAATGGTTATCTTACCATATATGATCTTTCTGATGTGTCCATATAAGTGTTTTATAACCAACATATCTCTATAAGTTTTTTAGTCCATTTTTAAGGATATCTTTTTAATATGCCGTAACATATTGGGATCTATATTAGCACCTAAAGGTACGAATCTAATGTTCAACGCATATGTTTTTCCACATATTTGTTCCTAAATTAATCAATTTCCCTATTCGGCTCGCGATACCTTCAATATACTCCACCATATTACAACAGATCAATACATACGAACGACTTAATTAATGCATTGAAAGAACATACGATTTTTCTTTGAGGCATTATATAATATCAAAGAAAAACGTCACTGAAGTTGAAAAAAGCAAATAGTACTAAAAACATTACAAATAAAGTATATCAAAATTTTTATAGACAAACTGAAGGAAAAATTGATAGAGGAGGAAAACCTAAACAATTTATAAACAACACCCAAACCAAAATTCATAAAAGTCAATTAAGTGCAAATAAAAAAGAAAACATATGGTAAAGTGAGATGAAGAGGTCACCGCGGAGGAAAAAACTAGAATATAAATGACAAAATACATAAAATGCTGAAAATTTACCAAACAAAGTATCTACCATTTTCAAATCATATTTAGTAGGTTTTAGATAACATAAGGTAAGAGCGATTATCACAATATTTGAATGACAGTGTATCAAAAAGAATTTTCTGATTATAGAATCCATATAGAGTTATTGGGAAAATAAGAGTATATGATTTTATACTGCGTTTTTTCTTGAAGTAAAAAATTCCATAAACAATGATGAAAAAATTGTATCGTGGCGAAAGGCTATTCAGTTACGTTTTTGGAATAGACGTATGGTCAGCTCTAACAGATCGCAACAACAATCTTCACGCTTACGACAATCTTTCTATAGATTCACACACACGATTACCATATAGATCATCAGTAATTTTCGCACATAGCCGGTTATTGTAAAAAGTTTCTAATTGTTTTGTTTATTTTTATATTTTTTACCGTAAGATATTTTATCGTATTTGTTTGTGTTTGATGCTTCAATTAATTTGAAAATGTATATTTTCAATATATCTATACAAATTTTTTAGCTGCGATTACGATGACCTTTCTCATGTTTTGTTACATTTTTTTATGCGCAAATACTGGTTTTCTATATATATAATTTACACTTTTGCTTGTATAAAGATATTCGAGTTAATGTGTTTTCGTTAATATGACAATTTCAGAATTATTTACACCGCTTTACTCAAACGCGTTTTTTTTAAAAGTAGTCTGTAAAGTAATCTTTGGAAAAACGTTTAGAATGGTCACTTTTGCTGCTCGACTTTTTGCCGGTTGTCTATTCGGGTTTATACGACGTTTAAACGCTTAAGAAATCACGCTCCCAGAGCCTCGACCTAAACAAATGTTTTGTTGAGAATTTTCGTTTTTAACGCGAAAGACCTGAAAGAATTTGATTTATCAGCAAAAAACAAAGAAAACATAACGAAAAGTAAAAACCAACAACACCTCAGCACTCTTCCGACCAGAACACAGAACGTCACCTCCACTTTGTTGAGATAAAGTGAATACAAAAGAAATACGCAAGAACAGCAACAGGCAAAAAAAAATGCTACAGGCAAGCGAAGTAGACTACATCATCAACGCATGCGATCTCAAAATAACCCCTCTGACGAATATTCTAAACTCGGAAAAACGGACTAAATGATAACCAATTGTCAACATATGAAATAGTACAATAATTTTATATATTATTCGACACACGGGAACGAACTTGGCAAATTGTTTGTCTCATACCTTTGAAAATTCATGGAGTCATAGGGCAATGAAACTACATGACTTTTGCTATACCTACCAATAGCATCATATGATCGCGCAGTATTCCTATAAAAGTGCGTCTCACATGGTAGCTGAATTAGGTTGTAGGAGGAACTCCTCTAGTGTATATTTTCGCACGCAAAGAGTCGATAATAGGAAAATTTGACGGCCAAATTTTTGGAATTGTATACAATTATATATACGTTATAAATGAGCTTTAATTAGGGAAATAGAAACTAAGACGGACCTATTAATTATCTGTTTTATGTGAAGGACCCCGTGTAGTGCAAAATTTTTATAACGACTAATGACCATTACAAGAGGGTATTATGTCAAATATGTTATACCAGGGGAGACGGATCACACGGAGGGGAACCTGCTTAAAACGTAACCGCCCCAACAAGCATTTACTGCGCAACTATGAATTCAAGCCTACTTTTACATATGAAATGTATTGGTATGCATATGGGCAAATGGGTGTTTGTGGAAGTTTTTCTTTTTAATGCATCTTTTTACTATATGAGATGTGCTTATTAGCCAGCGCTCGCACACCAGAAGCTAATATTAATAAAAATATAAATATATCAAGATAATGGATCACACAAGAATAAAAAATAATATGAAAAACTCCCCAAAATAAATATAAGATAAAAACACCACAGACAAATAAAAAAAAGAATAAAAAATAAATAATATATATTAAAAGTAGCGATATCAAAGTATATAAAACAAACAAAAGATAACAACATAGAAAAAAATTGATCCACTCTAATAGAATAAAAATTATAAAACACACACATATATAATTTTCCATTATGGATAAAAAATTAAAAAAAAGTCGAATATATTAATATAAACATAGATAATACAAGATATTAAAAATCTATATTTACTTCGAGAACATCAAAAATACACTCTTCTAAATTTTGTAGGTGCACCATTTAAAAAGCTGCAAATCATTTTTTTTTTTACAAAGTCTACTCTTCAAATTCTGAAAAAAAAATCCAATAGTTAAAATTTTATAGCCTACATGGATGTTATACGCTAAGGTCGATTTGTTCCACCATTTCCCACCATTTTTCTATTAATCCATCGGCCGGCTTTTAAAGGAATCAACCATAATACGTCAATACATAAGAAAAACAATACTGCAATGCATTGCAGAAGACCATCGATTTTTCTTGAGGCATTATATAAAAGAAAACGTCACTGAAGTGAGAAAAAGCAAATAGTACTAAAAACATTACAATAGATATTATATAGAAACGAGGAAAATGATAGAGAGGAAAACTAACAATAAAACACACCCACCAATACATAAACAAAAAAAGAAAACATATGGTAAAGTGAGGTGAAGGGTCACCGCGGAGGAAACTAGAATAATAAACAAACAAAAATGTGAAAATTTACCAAATCAAGTTCAACCATTCAAACATTTTTTAAGCACATACATACATACATATATAGTACAAAAAATTCTAGAAGTCCATAGATTTTGTGGCAAAATAAAAGTCTATTTTACTGCGTTTTCCTTTAAGTAAAAATAAAACCTGATGAAAATTTGCTGCAGCTATCATTACGTTTTGCAATAGACGTATAAGAGACAGGTACTACCAACAGATGAACCAACCAATTAGCTAGACTTTTATAATTTCACACACAAGATTACATAAGATCTCATAATTTTCCATAGGGTTTTGAAAAAATTTATTGTTTTTTTTTTTAATATTTTCCGTAGATTTTATCGTTTTGTTTGTGTTTTCTTCAATTAATTGAAAAATATATTTTCAATTATTATACAAATTTTTTACTGCATTACGTGATTTCTTTTTTTAATTTTTTTTCCAATACTTTTTCTATATGATATTCACTTTGCTTTGTATATATTCAGTTATGTGTTTTTTATGACAATTTCAGATATTAACGCTTACTAACCGTTTTTTAAAGTAGTTAATAATTTGGAAAAACGTTTAGATGTCACTTTGCTCTCACTTTTTCCGGTTGTCTTTCGGTTTAACGACGATCTTAACGCTAGAAACGCTCCGCCTCGACTAAAAATGTTTTGTGAGAATTTCGTTTTAACCGAAAACTGAAAATTTATTTATCACAAAAACAAGAAAACATACGAAAGAGTAAAACCAACAACACCTCAGCACCTCCGACCAACACCAGACGTCACCACCACTTTTGATAAAAGTGAAATACAAAGAAAACCAAAAACAAACAGGCAAAAAAGAAAATGCTCAAGCAACAAGTAGACTAATCATCACCATCGTCTCAAAAATACCCCTCTGACGTTAAAACTCGAAAAAACGATATGATAAAATTTGTTAAATGAAAAGTAAATAATTTTATATATTTCGACAAACGAATTGCCAGTTGTTTGTCTCATACCTTTGAAAATTCATGGTCATAGGCGCATAAACACATGACTTTTCTACCTACCATCATTGTCGCCAGTATCTATAAAAGGTTGATGGTAGTGATTGCGTTGAGGGGAACATCTCTAGTGTATATTTTTCGACGAAAAGTCAAATGGAATTTGACCAATTGATTGTATAATCTTATATATAAGCTTATTAGGAACTAGAAACTAAGACGGACCTATTAATTATCTAGTGTATGAAGGCCCCGCGGTAGTGCAATTTTTATAACGACTTGCCTTGCAGAGGGTTCTGTCAATCTTGGCAAAATACTTGATGTTTGTTTTCAGTAATGCGGTTGAATTCTGAAGTGCATCAAATCTTATCTGAGAAGGTACACATAAAATGCAGCGCACATTTCACGATCACGATGTTAACATCGAATCGTCCTGCCGATGTGATAAGATAGAAGTACACCATGCGGTATCAAAATGGACTTTAATTAGCCCTAGTGGCCTTGTAGGAGTGCGTTAATTTTATAAAACAAAATTGCCAGTTTCTATTGGCGGCCGGAATTGCACTGGTAAGTGCCTCTTTGAGATCATTAAAGAAGCATGAACAATTGCCTGACTCGAATAAATACAAAGCTTTTAATTTAAATCCGAATAAACGCTGATGAAAAAGTTCCAACTACGTTCGGCCGCCATATCAAACCTAATTTTATGGTTTTGTTCGTGTTTTGTTCTCGAAAAACGAGAATACGTTACGGAGATTTTTACAATATTTAAAATTTTTTTGATATATGTGAAAATCATATTTATATTGTATATATTCAGATATGTTTTTTATGATAATTTCAAGCATAAACGGTTGCTAACCTATACCATTAACAAATAGATAGACATACACAGAACAACTGGTTGATCAACTCAGATGTAATCCTTAATCGATTAGTGGTAGATATATTTTGTAGAATATTATGTATAAAACCAGCAAAGTTCATAAAACTACCATTCAAATAAAAGTCTTTTATTGGATAGTAAAAACTTTGTTGCAGAATTTTTATAGGAACAAAGTACGTAGTTTAAGATAAGACCGGTATCTCTAAACAATACCTTAAATAGACATCAAAGATTCTCAGTCCACATTCTGACCAATAAATAGCTATACTCAAATATACATAATAAAACCCCCTATTAAGTAAAAAAAATAACCTATGTCTCACGACCACAATCCATCGGTAACCTCAGAGATTAAATCAAATTCAAAATTGCAACTTATTCAATTGCTAGCGGCGATAATATGTATGGTAGTGTATAATTTTTATATATGTTTAATTTTGTTCGATTGTCTCTGAATACTACCATT
>PGFW01004834.1:14427-27272 GCA_003123925.1 Haematobia irritans
AGAGAGGGAGATAGGGTACGTAAAGATTTCGCTAAACCCTAACTTAGCGACGGTATATACTTGTTTTATTTTTTATGCAAAAATTAAAAATTTTGTGCAATCAATACAAATTGTGTGTGATTGGTGAATAAAAATTTGAAATTTTTGAAAGTGTTCAAAAAACTTTACAAAAGAACAATCAATTTCGATATACACTAATTGAATTAAAGTTTCGTTATATTGAACGAAATGTGTCGTTTAAAAGTCCGCCAAAATGGAAGCAAATTCGTCAATAGCAACGAAAGTTTTCAGTTATTATAACGAAAATTTCTGTTAATCAACGTAGCGTTTCGTGTTATTAAACGAATATTTTCATTTGTATTAATGAAAATGTTTCGTTAGTATCAACGAATATTTTTGCGTTGGCTGACTTTTAATGAAATTTTCTTTGTGTATACGTCCAAAAATAAATTTTGCTCTTGAAACTGGTTTTTGCGTGATCCTCTTCCTTCTCCTGCGTGGCAAAAGCTGATGTGGTAACAGTGTAACGAGGAAAAGGGCAACGAAAAATTACTACGGTTGAAGCCAAAACAAAGATATCGACTGGGGAATGTGTTTGTCTACAGTGTCTTGGAACAATATAAACATTACGCTGGAGTAATTCATTACCCAAGCAAATAAAATTTGGAAGATCTTCTTCCAGGCACAAAACTTTATAAAAGACTTCCAATAAAATAGCTCGTCCCAAAGTATGTTCTTTATTTTAACTGCACAGGAAGTTCATTTGAGTCAATGTTTTTTTATAACGGTGGCATTTTCATATTTTTAATGGGAAATTTATATTTATATTTGTTTCAAATAGTTTAAAAACTTATTAAGATTAATAAAAATGGTACAAATTATTTAAACTTAGCCGTAAAAAATGTTAAATCCTTTCTAGAAAAATTCCGAATTTTTGAAAATAATTGATTGACAAAGGTTCCAGACAAGCGTTGTAATTGTATAAAAAAAAAAAAAGTATTATAGCGCACTAAGTTTCGGCCGGGCCGAATCTTAAATACCCACCTACCATGAAACCAAATATTAGGGTTTTCTTTGAAATTTCAGGAGGGCTTGAGGACTTGAGGAGAACCGCACCCGCGCACGCCCGTCCTTTTCCCGAACATCAAATTTAAAGATTTTCACCTATGAGGACAATATTTCAGATTCTGGATTTATAAGAAGCATTTTTGTTTGAGTTTTTAGAGGAATTTCATTAACATCTCTTGGTAAGTGTGCAAGAAAATTATAAAATAACGTCTTGAATTTGAAATATTAAATCTGTAATAAGTAAAATCTGGAAATTTTTACATAGTTTCAAGGGCAATTTTCATTGATCAAGTGGCGCTTCCTACACCCTCAAAGAAGTGAAGTTGTTTCTATATGGAGGCATTACCAAATGGACCGATTACAGCCTACCGATAGCATTCGTTTTTTGTGAGCCTAATAATACCAGAATATTTACAATTTACAGGCAATATCAGATTTTAAAACTACGGGTTTCTAGAAACGGCCAAGGAGTTAATTCGGGAGTATGCGTTCTTATGGGGGCTATACTAAATTATGGATCGATTACTCAGCGCGTTTTCGGCAACACCTCCTTTATGACCGAAAATACCTCTAGATTTCCGATTTCAGGCAAAGTGATAAAAACTTCGATTCTAGAAAGCCCAAGCCCAAATCGGGAGCGGTAGTTTTATATGGGGACCATACAAAACATGGATCGGCGATACTTTCATATTTGGGCATATGGCTATATGGGGGCTATACCAAAATATGGACCGATACTCACAGTTTTTGGCAGACGTATTTGTGGTCCTACAATACCTCTAGATGTCCAATTTTCCAGGTAAATTGAAAACTGCGTTTCTATAAGCCCAAGAGTAAAATCGGGAGATGCGGTCCTAATATGGGGGCTATACCAAAGCATGAAACGCGATACTCAGCATTTTTGGCACACCTGCCTTCTTTATGGTCAGCAAAATACATCTAGATTCAATCTCAGTGCAAATTGGATAAAAAACTAACGATTCAATAAGCCCGAAGAATCCCCTAAATCGGAGGTCGGTTTTATATGGGGACTAATATTCAAAACCTGGACCGATATAGGCCCATCTTTGATACTTGACCCTGCCTACGGACAAAAGAACGAGTTTGTGCAAATTTCAGCACGATACTTCCATTATTGAAGACTGTGGCGTGATTACGAAACAGACAGACGCGACAGACGGAAACATCGTTATATCGTCTTAGAATTTCTTCTCCTGATCGAATATTACTTTATATTAGTCGGTAAATTCGATATTTCCGATGTTGGTTACAGAACGGAATGACAAACTTATTATAGCCCCGTCAGCCATTCTATGGTGGTGGCGTAATAAAAAAATATCCTATATATAATATAAATATCACACAAAAATTTTAAATCACATTTAAATACTGAATTCGCGCTCACAACCTTAAGAAGTGATGCAAGTTCAGTGGCAGCGGCTGTTGAAATGTTGGACATCCGTCCTATGGCAAGCCCACTATTAAATTCATGCGGCTTCTGCATCAATTTGGCACCACTTCCGGATGCCAAAAAAAAATTTTTTTCACGTACTTTTTTTGCGACGCCTTTTTTTGGCTGGGTAGGTTTGGTGACTCAGAGAGATCCAAGTTACCTTGTTAAAAGGGCAGCCCGATTGAATAGTCTAAGCCTGCACTTAGACTATTCAGTCCATTGTGATACCACCACATTAACTACGAAGTCAAAAGTACCTATTACATCCTCAGCAAAAAAAATTGGAAGTTCTTCCAAAGCCAAGCAAACTTTAAAAAGCACTTCGCAGAAGATGCACTCCCAATGATGTTCTTTATTTTAACTACGCTCATGAAGTTTTTTTGCAATTTTTTTATTTATTGATTTGTTCATACTTTTAATGGGTAATGTTAAAATTTTTTTTGTTTCAAATAGGTTTAAAGAACAGAGTAAGAATTCATAAAATGGTATGAAATCAATTTAATATTTTGTTGAAAAAACGCTAAATTCAATGCAAGAAAAAAGTGAATTTTTGAAAATGTATTTGAGGTGCAAAGCGTTTCCGACAAGCGTTAGAAATCCATGTACAAATTATAAGAAAATTTAATTTTTTTGAGCAAAAATAATGCACAGAATAATTTTAATATAGCACGGCAAATAACATTGAATTCGGATCGAAGCACCTAAAGAAGTGATGCAAAATTCAGTGAACGGCTGTTGAAATGGAGGAACTTCGCGTCTATGACTAAGCCCATGTTAAAATTCATCGCTTTTGCGCTCAATTTTGCAACCACTTTCGCGGATCCAAAAAAAGAACATTTTCATGCACTTCAGCGGAAGTGCCTCCATTTCAACAGCGTTGCACTGAATGTTCATCACTTCTTTTTTTTAAAGGTTTTTTTTTTTTTGGGTTTTGATCCGAATTTCAATGTTTTGGATTAAATTAAAAATTCTGTTGATTTTTTGTCTAAATAAATATTTTTTTATAATTTTTTAAAATGGATTGCTAGACGCTTATCGGTAACCGTTTGACCTCAAATATTTTCAAAAATTCACGGAATTTTTTCAGATTGGAATTAGCAATTTAATTTTCGAACAAAATTTTTTAAATGATTTGACGCATTTTATAAAATTCTTATTTCTGTTTTTAAGCCTATTTGAAAACAAAAAAGTTAAAATTACCCATTAAAAGTATGAAAACCCAAGTTATAAAAAATTTGAATTCAAAGAACATCGCTGGGTAGTTAAAATAAAGAACATCAATTGGGAGTGCATCTTCCGGAGAGTGCTTTTAAAGTGTGGCCTTTGGAAATGACTTCCAAATTTTTTTGCTGGGTGGGTTTATAGACACTTCAGTTTTTTTATCGTTGAAACTCCACCCGATTATGTTTCTTTTGGTTGAACTCAATCTGATTTTTCCTAAAACGCTTAGCAGACTGTTAAAGTTTTCCAGGTCCGTGGCCATAATCTAAAGCTATAGCCCTAAAATTCGCTTAATCCTTATACACAAATGCAGATTATTCACACAAGAGGTGTTTAATCGTTTTGCCTTTTCCTCCACATCAATGTGCAGCTATATAGTAGCCATTATACTTCACGCCAATAAAATCTGCAAAATCGCTTAATATCTGAATTATATGTATCAAGTTCACGTTAAGTTTTAATGCCCAATAGAATCTGGTTTGCTATTGACCAATATATGGCTAATCCATTTAATTTGAGATTGTACACGGTTGAAAAAGACTGTTTTTCATATGTTTGGCTATAAACATTATATGTTTGGAGACACAAAATTTTTAAAAACACAGATATTTTTGAGTGCAAAGCATATAATGTTCATTAAACTAGCATAACATGTTTGGGAGCATATATGTTATATGTAGAACATATTATGTTTGGGACATAAAAATGTTTGTAAATATAATATGCTTTGGATGCAAACATATATTAATTTTAGAAATAGCCTATAAACATTATATGTGTTTAGTAGCTTGGAGCGCTATTTTAACAAGGAGCGATATTGAATTAAGTTTGGTTGGTTGTGGCTTGTTATTACAAAATTAACATTTTATTTTTCCTTGGGCAATTGATCAGGCTACTTCTTTTTGATCCTTACAAACTGTGGTTGGTCCCGCTGTTCGAACCCCGTCCGGCAAAAAGGTAAAAATTAAAAAAAATTAAATAAAATATACTACAATCTTCTTCTACAATGTTGCATTACAGAAAAGGTGGCTAAGAACTAAAAAAATCTGCGTGGAAGTGAGAAAGATGTGAGGAATATAGCAATTAGCAGAAAAGACATTTTGAGGCATTCAGAGATCGAAAACGCTATGTTGTTACACCTATATTACCTGTTTATTTCATATTCATTATGATTTGTAAATATATTTATAATACTATATAAATAATAAATAAATAAAATTTTTTGAGCAGCAATATTGTTTTGGGAGAGATTTTTTTTAAGCATATAATATTTTTGGGTGCAAAATGCTGCGCAAACAATTATATGGTTCACATAATAACATATTCGTTTTTTGGAAGACAAACCATTATTGAAATTTGGATGCAAAAACTACAAAATGTTTTGGAACTTAGACCTACCGCAAACATATATTGTTTTAGACGCAATATTGCTTTCAACATATTAATATATTGGAAGAGATCAAACAAATTAAATGTTTTGGGCAATACCCAAAATGTATATGCTTGAAGCGAAAATATGATTGTGAGTATATGTTACAGAAAGCGATTTTTTGTGAGCGTGTAATTGCAAATTTTATGTAACATGTCCTTTATGAGTTTATCTAATCTTGGCTACCATAGACAATACCTGTCTCATTTGAACGTATATTAATCTATATTGAGGCAAAACCAAGTAAGCCTTACACTGAAAAAAAAGCATACACCGGTTTTCCAAAAAGATTTTGTCTTTAGCTTTAAAAAAATAGTGGTATTGATTCCGAGCCAAGAAAGCGGAGAAATATACAAGTATAGGATACGCTTTAAGACACAATTCTCTGTTAAAAATCAAGGTTTTGTGTCACTTGCTTCTAGGAAGCAAATTCTTTAATTTTCGCTTTTTTCAGCTATTTTTCTTCAATATGCTATCAAAAAGTCGCTTTAAAAACAAATTAACGACGAACTTTATTTTCCAAATTAAGACTCGCTTTCTTAATGAGAAATTATGCTGTGTTTCAAGTTAAAAAACGTCTTTTAAAATAAAGTGTTGAAAAACATGTCCGCTAAATTTGAACGATTTTTTGCTTTGTAGTCAAGATGCAAAAAGGACAAAAATTTAAAGACAATTTTTTTTCATATTAAAATTTTAAAGTTTTTTTCTAAAATTATTAAAGCAAGTTGACCTTAGGGCCCAACATTTGTTTCTTTCATGTTATGATATCCATTTAATTAATCAATCACTTAATTAATTAGGACAATCGACTTCATTGAAAAGTTTATCGATCCTTTGGTCAAGGAAAAAACTTTATACTAGAGCAATGCGTCTTGTTATGCTATGCAAAATTTGGCATTCGTATTTTAAAGACATGAAATCGTTGACTTCACGACAATATTTTTTTCAGTGTAAGTACAATCAATTCAATATAGAGTTTTGTCTTGCAAGTCAGGGGGTTGTTGTATATCCCTGGCTACCATTATTCTATTATTTCATCTTTCACTTAAGTCGGAGTTTTATCGCAGGCTGCAATTTCCAATGTTGGCTTAATTTTCTTTTTATTTTTTTTTCTTCGCGTGGCCCAGATATTTTGCAGTTTCTAGCTTGAAATTTTTCATTCAGTTGATGTAATTATAATTTTCATAAATCTTCATCACATTTAATTGTGTTTGATAAGCGTGGAGTTCTACAAAGCTTGAAAAAATTCTTTCAATACATACCCTACAAGCAGAAAAGGAATATGATGACCTCTTAGAACAAAATGTAATTTTTGCATGGGAAATATGGACATGTTGTTGTAAAAAAGATGTCGGAAAAATAACATGGTTGCCAAAAACATGTTCGTTCACCGTCAAAAGAAAATATTTTGCTCTAGGTAATGTGATTTTGTCTTTAACACTAATAATTATTGGTTATTGATCCCGACCAAAGAAGCGTAGAAATTGAAGTAAGGACGAATCTAAGACATAATTCTTCTTTTTAAATTTTGAGTTTTTGGTACTTGATTCTAGAAAAAATATTTTTAATTTTATTCGTTTTTTTAATTTTTTGCCTCATTACTATATCCGTTAAAACACTTTGCCAGACAAACTTAAATTTCCAGATTCAGACTTCTTTTCAAGTTGAAATTAATGCTAGGTTCAAGTAGAAACGTTTGTTTAAAATGAAAGTGTTGAAAGCGGCATCTCCCTGTTTTTGAACGCTTTTTTGGCTTTGTAAGTAAAATATAGAAAAATCAACAATTTTATAGACGATTTCATTACTTTGGAAGAATTTATATCGACAAGTTGACTTTGGAATTCTTTCATTAGCACCATTATTCAAGTCGAACATACTTAACTATAAAAGAGAAAACGACTTCAATGAAAAAAGTTTATTCGACTTTTTGGGACAAGGAAAATTAACATTAGGAAATGCGTCTTCATACTGCTAATAAAATAATGATTCATTTTAATGAAATCTTTTGGCCTTAGCGACCAATATTTTTTTCAGTGTGGTATGTCAAGATTTAATAGCGATGATAGTATACCAAATCTGTTCATTATACGAATTTTTTTGGATTTGAATTATAGATGTTACACGCAAAAAAAAATAATTCTTTCTTCCCAAACGAAATTTTAGAACAAAAAAGTTCGTGTTCTCAATTTGCTTTTGCGCTGTTAGGAAGTGTATTTGAAGAAAAGTATATTACTTTTTGTGATAACGTTCTTATTTTTTCCAGGATGTAAAAACAATTCATAAAGAATAGCTCCAAAAAAAACATATATTTTCTTGCTAAATTGGCATTGTCCCTCACATCCACGAGGATTTTTAGTTCTTAACGACCTTTTCTGTCCAAATTGTAGAAGAAATTTACGAATATTATAATTTTTTTGAATTTTTTTACCTTTCGCCTGGACGGAGAATCGAACGCGCGGACCATGCACTTTGTAAGCCCAATCACAGCGCCACCTAACACTGAGGCTATGTACCTTTATGGTCATCATAGATAATTTCCATACTAATTATATTATATAGCATAGCTTGCGCGCCACGAGCGGATTAAACAAAGTTTATTTAAACAGAAAAATGCATTTTGTTTGGCCACCGTGGAGCAGTGGTAGCTCGTCCGAACTCTCATCCAAGGTCGTGGGTTCGATCCCTGCTTCTACGAAAGTTTTTTTTGCTTTTTGTTTTTTTTACATTATTCCAGAGCTATATTCGGAAGGATTCCGAAAAATGCTTCAACTTACATTGTAGTATATTAAATTTTTGACTGTAAATGTGTCTTATTAAAGACTAAGTCAGAAGAAGACAGTGTTTGATATAAATCGAAATGGACTGTGTTCGTTCGTTTCAAAAATAACTTGTTTTTTATGAAAATAATTAAAAATTTTTAACAACGAATTTTTCTTGGTGATAGAAAGGGTTTAAATTTCTTCGCAAGCAATTCAAGAAAACTCTCTAACAAAAAAAACGGTTTGCGGTACACGTTTTCCAAACGTTTTTTTTCTATTGTGCGTCGTACTGATTGGTTTCCGTTCGGAAGTCAACAGACAGGACGGACGGGGCGGACATCGGTTAGCATAGATCTGTTACTGAGACAATAGACAGACGGCATGAGGACATCGCTAGATCGACTCAGAATCTCACCCACTACCGCAGAATACTTTAATGGTGTCTAGACATAATATTTCGATAGTTAAAAACGGAATCCATCATAGGAAGGAGGGATTAAAATTATGGCGCCTTATGCATTATATATCAACCACCCTGTAAGGCGCGTATCCGATTTGATTTTATTGGAATCGGACACAGAAATTTTTATTTAAATTATAGCAAATCTGAGCATTGCTATGTTATCGTAAGTGTTACAGAAGTACTAGTTAACGTCCATGCCAGAGTGTACCACATAAACTGTTTGTTATTAATCGGTTTTCTATAAGACAGTTTCATAGTTTAAGCCCACGTTTGGTTGCTTGTGGGTTAGTTTTCATTTTGCCGACGTCGGCACTCAACTTAGAACATTTTTCTCTCTCTCTAGACGCCTTCGTCACGTACTGAAATGTTTTAAGGGATTTTTTTTTTTTGTATACACATCTCGTTGATGATCCCCTCATGGGTCGTTAGTTTCGTTTTACGGTCACGAGGCAATCTGCATTTGAATGCAATTTAGTTAAGTTTGCTATTTTTGATTGTTGATAAAAAAACAACAAAATCTCCCCCCAGCATATAGCAGTACTTACTATGTTATACATAGAACCAAAGGTGGTTTGAAGCACTTCTCATCCCTCTGTTATAGCATTGGATTGCTTCTGATGTAATTTTAGTCCACTTAGAAGGAGTAGCAAGTCGGTAAAAGCCACTGTATAGAGTACTTCCTGGTAATTATTGGCACTTTAAAGATCGAACGATATCATTTAGTTAAAGTTATGTTCATGGTGGTTCTTCTCTCCTCATCGCCATATCTGTGATTTATATCTACAAATGTAAATTATCAGTTTAGTGGTTATTATTAAATATTTTACTTTATCTTGTTTTTGATTTTCTTGTTTGTTTTTGTAGGAGGCAAATCAAAAATTGAAAGGATAGCGAAAGTTCTGGTATCGAGCTGCTTTGTTATATTCTCCGTAAGTTTATTTATTTGCATATAAATGGGACTTGGTTATCGCAATCATATATGAACAGTTCACAGCCTACTGAGCGCAGTCGATCCCAAACAATTTATCATCAGTCCCATACACCGAAGGAATTATCTTTGAGTTGTGCTCAGAGGGGTTAAAAATTAAGAACAACTCTAAAGTAAGTAAGAAGGAATGACACTGAAACGGTGGCGTACAAAACAAAAAGAGTTGTTTGTTTCTACACCCGAATTAATTTTGAAGAAAATTGAATTTCGTATAGCGCCAAAGACATTTTTGTTTGCTTTAACGAAGTGATTTTCGTAGAAATTGGGAAGAATGCATTCTATATATTAGATAACATCTGTCTCTTATATTTATGTACCACTATGCTAAGAATAAAAAAAATTAACTGATTTGAATTCATATATGGAATGATTTCTATTGAACGTTTTTCATTCATGTGGACAAATCATACATAAACATTTTACTTCAAAATTGGAACTGCTTACGTACATTCTAATACAGTTTTAATTATTTATAAGGGAGCATAATAGAAATGTTTTAATAATAATTTAAATATATTTATTAAGAACCGACAGCATCGACTACCCTTGAAATATTACTTTATTTATACACTATTTCCAATTTCCATGAATCTTAATAGTTAGACCCCTCCGTACTTTAGGTGATATGCACATGTTGTTTTTAATTCAAGGCCATGATATGAGTTTATTTCGCATTACGTCCCGTTGTGGTATCCAACTAGGGTTACTTTTACCAATTTACAGATTGTTTTAATTCTTCTTTTATTCTAGTCAGAATATAATAGAAAAGCGAAAGATACTTCAAAAATATTTCTAGTTGCCGGAAAGTTAAAAATATGTTTAGAAGTGGAATGACACTATTATTCTTCACCGATCATGTTGAGAAAGTATATTACACTTCGTTTCGCCAACGCAATTAATACTATTATATATGAAAGGACTCCAAAATGTCAATATAACACAAACATATAAATAACAAAAATGCAACAATCCTTCTATTATACAGACAATTATATTTAGAGGTGTTAAAATTGTTTACTGTGCGGGTTACTCAACAAATATAAGTATTCATGACTTGAAAACGACTCCATTCTTCAACCATGCTCTTTCTCTGCCAAATATAAGTTATGCATATGTTATTTCCAAGTGTTAACTAGCTGAAATGTGTTGAACGAAGAACGTAATGTCGAGAATAGGTTTGCTTGATAGATTTAAGGGTGTTGTATGACATATATAGACTAAGCCATTAATAATCGACCCCTTTATAATAGCAACCAGACAAAAAGATCTGCTATAATGTGTATTAGAGTTATATTTGACAACAATTGTACTTTTCTGTTGCAATCTAGATAGTATCGTGGTCTATTTTTGGATAGTAATATATAAATATGTGTGATTAATTTTATTTATGACAAATAACGTGCGTAGAGCTTTTTGACTCCCACCATAAATTCAATTGTTCATTGTCTGATACAATATAAGGATTTTTATGCACGTTTAGAATAACTATTCCAAAAAATCAATGAGAGTAAAAAAATAAACTATAAAAGGCAAATCACACAAATAAGTTAAAATTTCACTCTTTATGTGCCTGTAAATTCTAAAATAGATTTATGGATCCCTACGTTCTGAAACATTTAAAAAAAGGCTGAAGACGAGGTATGATTATAAGAACTTTTTTTAGAGGAGGAAACATAATTAACGCAACTACAACATGCTAATAGCATTTTCGCCAATAAGTCCAATCTCTCAATTCTAATTTTTAAATTTTCCGCCATTCCAGTAAATCGCTGTCGACGACCATACACCGTCCCAACTAAGACTTTCGAAAATTATAAGTCATTAAGTAGGAGATTCGTCAAAAGTGGTTCACAATAAAAATGAACAATTATAAATTATCCAGCTCATCCAAACTTGGGTTGGGGTAGACTGGAGGGTGGTAGCAGCATAAATAAATAAACAATATTGAAAATCTCTGAAAGCTAATTCATTTTTTAAAATAAATCGAGAGTAGTCATATTAAAGCAAATATTGGAACAGATACTCTAAAGTAATTGTTTAGATAGAGGTTTTGTTTGTTGTTTGTCAGCCCCTATTATCATTACTTGCCATTGGGTGGGAAAATGTATATTTTAACAAAATGTAATACTCGAGAAATAATAACCCCGTAGCCTCCATCAGGTGTAACATCCCAAAACACGGGAGCAAAATAAGTGCAAGCTTTTTGCACACAGTACGGTTTTGATCTATAGAACACGAACCACATCTACCGGAAGATCTCACGCGACCGGTTACGTATATTGGTGATATGGAGAACGCGAAGTTTCATCGAAAGAGGAAGAAGAGGAAAGAAGATCCCAGATGACCTTCTAACTCTCATATTTTGGGATATACATTAAATAACGATTATCATAGATATAAAGATGTGAGAGAATTACATATAGATGATTAAAAATTTCGATCAAAACCGCGACAATTAATTCATGAACTTAAACTTTTAGCGATTTTAATCTAAACAACGACCCAAAGCACACTGGACGCCAAGCTTCATCACCGCGCAGAAACTACCCTAATACCTTTACCTCCATATTGGGCGATTATAATTGCAATTCAATAATGATTATAAATTACAATAGATAATTAAAAAACTTTCGATCAAACCGCGACATATGAACTTAACTTTTTACGGATTTAATCTAAACAAACGACACAAAGCACACTACAGTATGGAAAAAGTTTCAATTACGAAAAACATCAACAAACGAAAAGTGAGAACAGATGTAATCCTTTTTTGCGCGAGAAACGTGATGTATATGCAGGGTCTAAGTGACCCCTTCTTTAAATTAAAATGAACTAATTATAAAGGAAGTTAAACTCTCAATATAGCCCCAAGGACGTTTTTATTTGTATACACATTGTTATATTTACTTAAGCGTTTCCATATTTATGTATCACTATAGTCTCAGCCGGATAAAAATAAAATTTCCGCACTCTTCGATCCATATATGAATGATTTCTTTGAAACGTTTTCATTCATTAGTGGACAAATCCATACATAAACAGTTTTTAACTCAAAAGTGTGGAACTGCTTACAGTACATATCTAATACAGTTTATTAATTAGTTTATAGAGGGCGAGCATAATAGGAGGAGTTTAATAATTAATTTGGATAATAAAAATTTAGGAATAAATACTTTTATTAGAAAGCCGACAGCATCGACTACCCTTGAAATTATATTATACTTTATTTATACACTATTTTCCAATTTCCATGAATCTTAATAGTTAGACCCCTCCGTACTTTAGGTGATATGCACATGTTGTTTTTTATTCAAGGCCATCGATATATTGATTTTTCATTACGGTCCTCGTTTGTAGTCTCCAACTAGGGTTACTTTACCAATTTACAGATTGTTTTTAATGACAACATTTTCTTATCGAATTTCGCACATCATAATGAAATTATATAGGATATTAGCCTTTTA
>PGFW01004839.1:16868-28631 GCA_003123925.1 Haematobia irritans
TATTATTGTATTGTATTATTTTTATTGTTTCTGTGGGTTTCCTTTTGGGCAAAGTTTCAACATGAAAGTTTTGCATTGGGGACCAATGCTGCATGATAACAACAGCGTAAGGAGTATTTCGGAAAAAAAAATCAAAAGGGCTAAGTAGAATTAACTTAAATTAATTTAAACAATTAAATGCAGATACGTTAAATAAAATTAAAAGAAGAATTTTTATAAAGCGTCACCACAGGCGGACCGGACTCTGTAGAAGGCAGCTCCCACACGGTTGAAAAAGGACTGTTTTTCATATGTTTGGCTATAAACATAATATTGTTTTGGAACACATTTTTAAACACAATATTTTTGAGTGCAAGCATATAATGTTCATAAACTAGCATAACATGTTTGGGACATATATGTTAATATGTTAGAACATATTATGTTTGGGACATAAAATATTTGTAAATATAATATGCTTGGATGCAAACATATATTAATTTAGAAATAGCCTATAAACATATATGTGTTTAGTAGCTTGGAGCGCTATTTAACAGGGAGCGATATTTGAATTAAGTTGTGGTTGTTGCTTGTTATTACAAAATTAACATTTTATTTTTCCTTGGGCAATTGATCAGCTACTTCTTTGATCCTTACAGACTGTGTGGTCCGCTGTTCGAATCCCCGCCGGCAAAAGGTAAATAAAATAAAAAAAATCAATAAAATGTATAATTTCTTCTTACAATGTTTTGTATTACAGAAAAGGATGTTTGTATTACAGAAAAAGTGAAGTGAGAAAGATGTCGGGGAATATACAATTGGACAGAAACAAAATTTTGAGCATATCAGGTCGAAAACCTATGTTGTTAGCACTATATTACCTGTTTTATTTTTCATATTCATTTGATTGTAATATATAATATAAATAAATAAAATTTCAGCATAATATGTTTTGAGTGGACAAAATTTAGGCGACCGTGGGTGTCCACTTCATAGAATTTTCACTATATTTTGAAACTGCTTCTGGAAAAATATTTGACAGTTATATTTGGCCAAATGTATGCCTAGCATGACTATAACCTAAAATAGTTATCTATCAGCCTCTTCCTATGGGTATAATAGTCAAAAATCTACTAATCAACGTTTTCTCCAATAATAGTTTAGAAAAGTTTCATTCGGTTGACATCGTAGAGGGTACACGCGTTAAAGTGAAGACCATCGACAATCAATTTTTCCAAAGATCGGAAATTCTATTTTTGTAATAGAGACTAAAACCACAAACTACACAGCTAATAGGCGGTGGATTTCTTCCCACTACAATGGTGCCCTGTTAGGAAGAGATCGCCTTCTGAACCGCTGCCCTATACACAGACAATGAAGGGCGGCATTGTTCTTCATCACTGAGCAGGTGACTTCTCAATTGTAAGTCCCTTTTGGAGTCGAACCAGATGGGTTTGGCTTTTTTTTTAGTGTGTCCGCGTGTGTTTTACAAGGTGCTGGTTGGTGAGGATGTGACAATCCGAAGGGCAGTATTCTATACGGTCTGGAAGTTCCTCCATTGGGTCTCGCTTATATTGGGATTCCAACGGGGAGCAGTGTACTATAGAGGAACAATCTTTACGGCAAGAACCTTTGGTACTTGTACGTGGTATGCTGACCAAGAATGGTGGATGTCGACGTCCTGCGTTTAATCACTCTTTAATCCATATTGTTGTTGTAACATGTATACCCGATCTCAGTTCATCTTACACAGAAACAAATTTCATGAAAATTTTTCCAATTAAAATCTTAATTGAGGTTAATAAATATCTCAATCTAAATAATTAATTCATTTCTTATTGCTGTTATGGCCTCAATTCGAATAATATTCAAATTTTTTGTCAAATACTATAGATATTCAATAAATATTGTTTTAATTTGTTAGATAGCTCTTGAGTTACATTTTAATTTGTTTTAGCCAAAATAAAACACTTTTAGTTATCGAGCTTCAAAAATAGCACGGAATATGTTTGCTATTTCAGCCAAAACAGTGACTGCTGTCGCCTTTTAGCAGAACTTTCTGCTGTTTTAAGCAGCCTTTCTTGGCTGTCTACTCAACAAATTTCTTTGGGTTTCTTAGCAAATCTCTAGAATTAAAATTTAAATCGGCTAACGCTATCCAGTTTAATTGAAGGAAACTCTAATCTGAAAATGGGTCTAAAAGTGTGTAACAGTCTAACGCATATTTCCCCAAACTCTCGGTATATCGTATATATGGAGACTATTAGTTATCTGAACCGATTTTACTAAATATTGACATGCTATAGTTAGAAATATAATTCTGCTATCCTATGCAAATTTCACGTAAATGGCGAGTATAACTTTGCTCTCCCTGGTATATGAGGTGCAGTATATCGGAAAGATTATATGGGAGCATAATCTAATATCTTGAACCGAATTTTCAAGCAATGATTTAGCAGAATTACCGATACTCTAAAGTTAACCCTTGTGGCGAAATTTGAAGCCAAATCAGAGGCAAAGACCCTGGATTTTGAGCGCCTATAAGTTCAAATCGGACGAAGATATATTATGGAGCCTATCTAAATTCTGAATCGATTTTGACCATATTTGGCACATACAATAGTATCGTTAAAAGTACCGCTTGTTCGCAAAATTCTGAACGTATGTCCAGCGGCAAAACTCTGGCTTTTTAGCCATATAAGTCTCAAATCGGGCGAAAGATATATATGTGAGCTATATCTTAAATCTGAACGCGATTTAACAAAATTTTAACACACTAACATAACTATTAAACTTACCCCTGTGCAAAATTTGAAGCAAATCACGGCAAAAACTCTAGCTTTTTGTGGCCATTTAAGTGTCAATCGGGACGAAAGATATATATGGGAGCTTATCTTAAATTGAACGATTTTCAATTCAAATTTACTCAAACATGGTAGAATGCAATCTCTACCTGCTGCAAAATTTAACGAAGATCGGTAGTAACTTTGGCTCTGTTGCGTCATATGAGTTAAATCGACGAAAGCTATATATGGGAGCTATACCTAAATCATGACCTCGATTTGGCTGATATTTTGCCAAGATTTTTGAGTTCTATAAATATATTTGGATGTACGATATTTCAAGAAAATCGGTTGGGTAAACACGCTAACTATGACCAAATCGGGGATAATATCATATGGGCAGCTATATCTAAATCTGAACTGATTTTTCGCAAAAACCCAATAGCGATTTGTCTCTGCTCAAGAAACGCCCTATTGCCAAATTGCAAGACATCTGACTTTAAATTGAGAAGCTTAACTGTGGGCACAAAATTACGTATACAGACAGACGGACCGGACAGATAGAGAGCAGACGGACATAGCTAAATCGAACTCAGAATTTAATCTAAGCAATCGTATAGCTAAAAGATGGTCTATGGCCTATTTTTGGCGTTACATACAAATGCACAAACTTATTATAACCTGTACCACACTAGTGGTGAGCGTATAAAATATGGTTAAACATTTTAATCTGATTCCTTTACAAGTTTCTTCAACTTAGCAGTGGCGATTTTTTATAAGAAAATGTGGGTATTTTTGGGTCATTTTTGCCCAAAACGGACAAAGCTATAAATGGAAGCTACATAGAAATCTGAACCGATTTCAACCATCCTTTGGACATGCCTACTTATATTTTATTCTACTCCTGGCAAAATTTCACCGTAAATCGGACTACAACTTTGAACTCTGTGTCTGATGAGGAAAATCGGGCGTAAAAATATATATGGAGCTATATCTAATCTGAACCGATTTCAATAAAACGTAGCACAGCTGAACTACACTATGTAATTGGTACTCCTAGTGCAAAATTGCTCAACGCAAATTGGCGCAAAACTCTGGGCTTCTGGGTGCATTTCAGTATATATCGGGCGAAATATAGTAATATATAGATAATATATATATATAATTATATTTAATTTATTATATATATATATATATATTATATATTATATATATATATTATATATATATATATAATATATATAATTTATAATAATATATAATATATAATATATATATATTATATATATATATACTACATATTATATATATATATATATATATATATATTATATATTATATACTATATATTATATATAATATATATATATTATATATATTAATAATATATAGTATACTATATATATATATATATATAGAATATATATATATATATATATATATATAATATAGTATATATATATATAATATATATATATATATTATATATATATATATGGAGCTATATAATCTGCAAAGCCGATTTCAATCAATTTGGCACACATGACTATAGTACTTGTTTTTCTGCTGTGCCATAAATTTCAACCAAATTTAGGGTAAAACTCTGGCTTCTGGGGCATAAAGTCCATATCGGCGAAGATATACTATATGAGGAGCTATATCTCAATCTGAACCGATTTCAATCAAATTTGGCACCACTTGACTATACGACCAAGTGTTATGCATTTCAAGCAAATCAAGGTAAAACTCTGGCTTCGGGTCGCATATTAGGTGCATATCGGGCAAAGATATATATGGGAGCTATATCTAAATCTAACCATTTCTCCAAACATTAATAGGTTATTCTGAACCAAAAAAAAGAACTTGTTGCCAAATTTGTAGGCGATTGACTTAAACTGCGACTTAGACTTTGATCTCAAAAATGTGTTCACAGACAGACGGACAGACGGATATGGCTAGATCGAATCAGGGACCCACCCTGGGCATTATTGCCAAAGACACTATGTGTCTATCTCGTCTCCTTCTGGGTGTTGCAAACATATGCACTAACTTATAATACCCTGTTCCACAGTGTGGGGCAGGGTATAAAAATATGGAAAAGTTGACTTTTCCATTTTGATTACAATCTCTAATAATTCTCCTAATCTTATACACAATTATGTGTAGAAATATTTGTCTTTTGAGATACCAGCTATGGGCTTTATCCAAAACTACAATTGTGGCCAATAAATATGAATTTTGGTACTTTGATTTCGTATTTACAACTTCAACAAGAGATTTTATATTAAAAACTATTATCTACGACTTATCGTATCCAAAAAAAAGGCGAAAGGGTATGACCTGTCTCTTATTCAATCTTAACGTAGATTTTCCACCGGGAGTTTTTTTCTAATCCTTTTCCTTCTCCATCAACTGTTGCTGCTCTGCCATATACATTAGGGCCACCTTAATTTCGGAACGTTTCTTAATGCTCTCTTTGCGCAGCACATCACATTCATTATTCAACATTTTCACTTTAACATCGGCAAACTTAAGGGCTTCTTCGGCGGTAAATGGAATATAAATGCCTTTGCCTACATCCACTAGTATGGTCTCCAAATCATCAACTTTAGCCTCCATAAAAAAATTGCCACCAATGTTCATTTGTGTCTTATAACCATCGGGAAGATTGTCACGCATTGTTTGTATGGTATTCTTCAATTGGATATATTCCATAATTTCCTCATTGTAGAGGTTAATGTATTTTTCTAAATGTTTCAAATCTTCTTTGAGATAGTCGTTAATGAAAACCTCCAGATTTTCATTGGAGATGCGGGACATTTTTGTAACCTGAAAGAAAAAATAAAATTTGTTAGTGGTAAAAACCTACTAAAGTAAAGCGAATTCAATGTTGTCGTTGATGACAATACTGGGGCTTTGAAAAATGAAATTGAAGTAATCCATAATTCCCCATTAGCTCACTGACAAAGGACCTTCTTCTTATAGCCGAGATCGAACTGTGTTTTATATTACAATGATACCACTTTTGAGAAGCTTTGGTAAACTCAGAAATTTCCTCAGCGTTACTGAGGCATAAATTTTTTATGCCGGTTTGGACAAACCAACAAGCACAGTTTGTCAGTTGTCTTTTGTCCACTAATTGTTGGTTGTCGTACTTACTTCTAATTAGCTTTTCCTAATCAACTGTTCTTTCCTAATTCACATATTATGGTTATGTTCTTATGAATTAATTTCATTCAGAAATGTGGATTCTTCTGTTGTTCTTGTTTACAAATAAATTCTTCTTCTTGCCGGAGATGGGAAAAATTAGAGTCTAGGCCATTATGAGAATCTACGATCAGATCTATTCCATAGTAACTTAGATATGCATTAGATCTTACCATTTCGGATCTCTACTCATATCTAATTGTAATCAAATTGAATTCTGCCAAAATTTTTTACTAGGGGGTAACACTAATTTTGAAAAGGATTTTTTTCATGTAAAGATACGCCCGGATTTTTAAGTCCCAAATCAGCTGTTAATTTATAATGAACATAAACGAACTTTCACTTTGAAAAAAAAATTAAAAAAATTAATTAATATCAGAGAAAATGCGTCCTTCCTATTCTATACAAAGCCCGCCACAAAAAATCAAAAAAGCATTTGTATTCTAAAGTCAAGAAATGTTCTGGCCGTCCCGATGGACTTTATTTGTGTTCAGTGTAGGCAAGCTTTGTCGACTGCAACCAAATGAGATAGGGGAGCCTGTATAAGTCGGATTTATGCTGACCTGCCCGTTTTGAAGGAATCTCAACATTTTGGGTTGGGTATTATATGGAGTCAATGTGGGTTTAAGTTTTTACCAAACGAGGGAGTATATGTAAATCTGAAGATGAATGTTGAAAGGATAGGTTAGTAAAAAAATGAACCACTTTCCCCTCGTCAAGCGTCTCAACACTTGTTGTGTGTCAGTTGATAAGACGACGAAAAACTGTTTATGAGGTAGTATAAAGTCATCGTTCGCTAGTTTGATTAAGAGACCCAAATAGCTTTCGTGTCCTTAAAGATATGTATTTCGAATTTTGCTTAGCCATAGAAAGACGCCATATCTCTGACCATAACCATTTTTTCCGTTGTCCCAAAAAAGTAAGCGCGTTTTGTCTTTGTAAGTTGGGCTTCGACTTGTTTTCACAGTGAAAATGAGAAAATTTGAAGTTTGACAAATTTTTTTCCCAAAATCAAGAGCTTGACTTACAAAGATATTGGTATCACAAGACGGCGGTGTCACAATGTGCATATAGCACGCGTAAGCAATTGAGTGTATTGGAGTTGGCGAAATTCGATGAATCAATGTTTATTACAACGTTTTTCGAGACCGTATATTGCCGCCTAAGATCGTGCGCGGTTTTAAGCAGTCTTGTGGGTCTGTACAGACAAATCCCCGCTTGAAGTTGTACTCATTGGACTCAATTTTTCGTGAAGAGACCGCCGCCAGAATGTTAAGCAAATAGTGATTGGCATAAATTGCACTAGGTTAGGTTAATAGTGGCAGCCATCCGATTTGATTTCCGGCTCAACTGTTGGACTATTCAAGTCATTGTGATAACCACATTAACTAAAAGTACATATTACAGGTATTAGGCACTTCTAGTTTTTTTTAAAACCGTTGAACACAACCAACCTGATTGTTCACAAACAGTTAGGCAGAAGCAGCTTAAGTTAACGTTTTCCCAGTACGTCGCCGGTAATCCTAAAGCTATATGCCCCCAAAATTTTCAGAAATTTTTGAAAAATTTAGCAGTTTATTTGAGAATCATAAACAAATGCGGAATTTTCCCGTCGGCCCAGATTTTGAGATAGGCCCTAACAAGTAATTACTTGAGAAATATACACCCGATGTCTTCTGGGAAGCTGAATTAAACATCACTGCCGGCTCTTTTGGGAGAAAGTTGTTTCATCAAGCAACTCGAAAATTCTTTACATTCCAATTAAGTGGCCTGTAATGTCCAGTAACTGGTAGACCATTCCTAATAAAATCATGTTTCACAACATTTTATTTCTATAGAAACAATATCGTACTGTCCCAGTCTATTTCCGTCATAGTTGTATGGTAGTTGTTATTTAAAATTCCCGCGCGTCCAATTTTTGGCAGTTTATGTTTTGTTTTATATATCCGACACATTAACGTTTTTTAACAACTAAACATTATAATCTGATCTAGTGCCGACACGTTTATGAATTTTAGTAATTATTTTTCTTTTTTTATGTAAATTTACTTTTTTTTTTATAAAAGTTCCTTCATATAGAGCCAATACCCAGGATTTTACCTTCTAAAAATCTTCTGAAGCCTATATTGTTTTTGAAACTTTTGTGTTTTTTATAAAATACAGTATTCCTGGAAAAAAGTAAACTGTTTTTCATAGGAAGAAATAAACTAACTCTTCTACGAAAATTGAAGCTAAATATTACTCCACTTTTGAGATTTCCAACACAAGCGCGTTGTTAAACCAGGAAAACTTATTTTGGGCCCGTTGTACCTTTTTAAACTGCAGAATCTACGGAAATTAACAGACTCTCATAGAAGAAGAAATTAAAAGTAAAATTAAAAATCATATGGCACGCCAAATCGAATGACCATTTTAAACATAGCCAGTAGTTCATCCTTACTATTTTTGGGAATTGTACGAAATTTTTCCATTTGCTCTAGTTCATATTGAATTTATGTGTTACGGGGCATTGAATCTTAAATACCTCCACATTTTGATCTAAAAATGTTTGAGACATACAAAACGAAATTTTCATTGAAGACTGTGGCGAAAATTTCGCCAAAAAATAATAAAATTTATCTACAAACAAATAATTTTTTTTTGCCAATAAAAATAAGTTTAATTTAGCGTTAGTTTCAACTACGCGGACATTTTTGTCTGTGTACCCAATATTTTGATGTGTCTCTGTTAGCTCTTGTGTCGTATTTCAATCTTTTATTGGCCTGAAATTAAAACGAAGAGTTCTTTACATCCTCAAAAATACTGAGCGTGTGTCGTCGAGTCATAATCAACATTCTAAAAACTAGAGTTCTTTTGAACATCTAAACACATTTGCAAAATGGAAGATACTATATAATCGGTCTATTTTTGGAACATAAAATTACAATTGGAATACCTGTTAAAATGAAATTTAAGGTACACCAACCTGGATCGAGGCTAATAAGAATGATGCTGAGTAAGTCAAGTCGGAAGGCACGCGAGACCGGAGCCGGCAGCTCCGATGCAAAATTTACGTCGATCCACAGCCCTGTGCCAACAACAAAAGCGCGCTCTTTTTACCTTAATGAAGTAAGATCAAACATTTTAAAGAGGGATGAAATATTGTTTGTCATTTTATTAGTATTTTTTGTACACTAATGGCAGGGATGGTTATTATGTGGTCAAACTACAAACCTAATTCAATATTATAAAGGTGTGGTTAAAACTTTTCAAAGGGCCGCAATGTTGATTTTTGAATAACGAACACGAAACCACAACCAAACTTATATATAGGGAAAATTATTGTAACTTTGTATGTATATTAAATATATTGGATATTACTCAATTATGTATGGAACAAAATTATCGCGGGCCAAAATGGGCGCCGCGACCTCGGGTGGCCACAGCCTTCATCGCGATGTCGCAGAATTTTCGTATGACGGAATTATACTAATCCTTTAGACCTCTGAATGTGATTGCTGGCGCTTTATCGACGTACACCTTTTCTTTTCAAAATAACCCGCAAAGAAAAAATAGTCCAACGGTCGTCAAATCACATTAATCTTGGTGGCCAATGGACATCGCCGATACCGTGAGATAACACGGCCATTGAATTTGTTGCGCAACAAGAGCCATTGTTTCGGTTGCTGTGTGGCAAGTGGCCACCGTTCCTGCTGAAACCACATTTATCCCACATCCATATCTTCCAATTCGCGACCATAAAAAGTTCGTTATCATCTCACGAACATAGCGAACACCCATTCACCAGTAACTGCCTGCAGCAGGCCTCTTTGGAAAAAATACGCGGCCCGATAATATGCCGCCAGCCATAAACCAACCGCAAAACCAGTCACTCGTTTCTGTCGGGTGCATTGGTTTTTCGCGACAACTCCACTCATGGCATTGACCTCGATTCGCCAAATGCGACAGAATTCTGTTTATTGACGAATCACCTGAGGTTGAAAAAATTGCCTGCCTCATCACTGAATGAATGATTTTTCTTCGAAACATTGATCATCCACTGTTGCCATTTCTGTGGAACCCCTTCTGCCTTCACGAGAACGTCCGATGGTTCAAATTAGTAAGTCTGAAGAAAAAGAAATTCAAATAAAATCCGGAAAAAACTTGTTGTTTAGGTTGTGGTTCACATTCACATCGGCCCTTACAATTTAACCGGAAATTTCCCCGCTACACGCAGAGAAAGAAACATGATTGTCACAATCATATTCGAAGAGCAAAATATATGGAATAGGCGACCATGTAACATTTTCACCTGCAACCAATGTTGGCGCAGTGTTTATCATCTAAAAAGTGTTGTACTTATATTGATTAAAAATAATTTTGTTTGAAATCAAAAGACAATCGGGTCTACGATTCTAAAATGATTATGGTTTGCCGTCAAAATTGTTTTCTTCTCAAGTTAAACAGAACCATGGTCACAACACCAAAATGTTTGATCTGTTATGAAAAAAAGTTTTTTCGTCGTCGAAAAAAGGACGCCAAGTGAGAAAAGAAACACCACAAATAACTTTATTTATTTGTTTTAAATTATTTATTAAACTAATTCATTGTGTTTATTGTGTATTTATAATGTCGTGCAAGCAAACATGCAGCATATTTTTACACTGACGTCTATTTTTCGGCTTCAAATTTCAACAATAAGTAATTCGCTTCCATATTAACTTCGTGCCTACCTCAAATTTAAAAGCAAGCAACCATGTAATTGCAAATAAAAATAGAATTATAGCCACGTAAGCAAAATGCAGAAACAAAAACTCAACGGTAAATTTTTCAATTAACACTTTCCTTTTTGTGTTCACATAAAACCACGTGCCTCTTCTGAATAAATAAAACTTGACACCACAAAACACATAAATTCCGTGATTTCCTTCATTACAAGCAACAATCAACACCGCACCCGCCCTCGATGACGCGCAAAAATGAAAATCGGTGCGTAAACCTACTCAATGTTTTTATAAAAGTTATTTTCTCATGGCAAAAAATTAAATGGTCACCGAAAAAAATATACATGATATTTGTGGCCATGGTAGTGGTTCTAAGACATGCTCTATACCTAACCTAAAAAAATACGTTTTTCCTCTGCAAAACAAGTAAAAAAAATTGAATGCGTTCAATATTTTCCCTGACCAATGTAATGGGTCTTCGAAAATTCTATCATTTAAATAATATAAAAACTATGTTTGTGGTATTCTTTTTTGGCCGGCATTTGGAGAACCATTTAAATGCCTTATTGCCAAAGCAATATGATTTGTCTCCCGCTTCGAAAATTATTTTCTATAAATCAAACATACATTGGTTTTCCGCGACAATTACATACTTAGATAAGCATTTAAATCCATAATGCGGGCAAACCATGTCCTCAAACATATTTTTTTTCTGTGCCGTGTAAGCTTGCCTGGATATAAAAAGTACAGACCCAGAACTTTAGAACCGCGTTTACTCGTAAAAATGTATTTGTGTTGTTTGTTGGTGTACTGAAGCATGCAAATTGTCTGCAAAACTTTTATAATATTATGTTTTTCTAAATGGGTACAATACTTACCTTAAGCAAATTCTAGTCTATCAACTTGTTAATGCGGAAAAGATTTTCGTTTTGCAATTTACTTCGCGGACTATGTGATAAATAAATTTAGTGACGCCCTGTTTCCCCGTTTTGCAAATTTTTGTAGCGTCATAACTTTAAATTGTCAATGTTGATATTAACATTTATTTTGTGCAAGCAACGTACCTTACGTGCGCCCAATATTGAACTAAA
>PGFW01004840.1:17542-29160 GCA_003123925.1 Haematobia irritans
AAAGGACCGTGTTGGTCATATCATTCATCAATATTTGGATATGCGGAAGCTCTGTGCAAAATGAGTGCCACGCGAGCTCACATTTGACCAGAAACCAACAAGGTGTTGATGATTCTGAGTGGTGTTTGCAGCAGTTAACTCGTAATATCCCCGAGTTTTTCCATCGATATGTGACAATGGATGAAACATGGCTCCATCACTACACTCCTGAGTCCAATCGACAGTCGGCTGAGTGGACAGCGACCGGTGAACCGTCTCCGAAGCGTGGAAAGACTCAAAAGTCCGCTGGCAAAGTAATGGCCTCTGTTTTGGGGAATGCGCATGGAATAATTTTTATCGATTATCTTGAGAAGGGAAAAACTATCAACAGTCACTATTATATGGCGTTATTGGAGCGTTTGAAGGTCGAAATCGCGGCAAAACGGCCCCATATGAAGAAGAAAAAAGTGTTGTTCCACCAAGACAACGCACCGTGCCACAAGTCATTGAGAACGATGGCAAAAATTCATGAATTGGGCTTCGAATTGCTTCGCCACCCACCGTATTTCTCAGATCTGGCCCCAGCGACTTTTTCTTGTTCTCAGACCTCAAACGGATGCTCGCAGGGAAAAAATTTGGCTGCAATGAAGAGGTGATCGCCGAAACTGAGGCCTATTTTGAGGCAAAACCGAAGGAGTACTTCCAAAATCGTATCAAAAAATTGGAAGGTCGCTATAATCGTTGTATCGCTCTTGAAGGGAACTATGTTGAATAAAAAAAAAACGATTTTTGACAAAAAAATGTGTTTTTATTTGTTAGAACGGGTACTTATCAGCCAACCTGTTATACTACAATTTCGTTTACAATTTGATTTAAGAATTAAGAATAGGTGGCACCAAAATTTATTAAAGAATGTGCATATATTATTGTGCCAGTTCTACACGATATATTAAATAAAATGATTAACTTTTCGGTGTATCCAGATGCCCTTAAGGTACAAAAAATTGTGCCTATTGCGAAAGAAACAAATGCGAAAACAACGGATAAATACAGACCAGTTTCAGTTTTACCTTCCATAAATAAAGTATTTGAGAAAGATATTTATGACAATTACTTAGTTATATGAGGAAAATAAATTCTTATACGATCTTCAGTTTGGTTTCAGGAGGGGTTGTGGTATCCAAGATGCGGTTGTAAATGTGGTTCGATTTGTTTGTACTGCTTTCGATGAAGGATCTAGTGGAGTCTGCGGTATATTTTTCGACTTCACGAAAGCCTTTGATCTCGTGGATCATGACATACTTATAGAAAAGATGAGGTACTATGGAATACAAGGGAAAGAACAATTATTGTTTCGGGATTATTTGAATCGCCGTAAGCAGTATGTGCACATCAATGATTGCAGTAGTGTTAGGTGTGACGCGAAGTTCGGAGTACCGCAGGGTAGTTGTTTAGGCCTCTTTTTTTTCTCGATTTTTTTGAATGATTTGAAGAACCTAGAGCTAAGGGGGAAACTATTCATGTTTGCGGATGATATAGCATTGTTTTATCCATACTCGCGTGATATAGTGGTAAAGGCTATGATTGAGAGAGACGCCGCATTGATACTTGAGTATGCTCGCTTAAATAGGCTTTTAGTTAATCCACAGAAAACGAAGTTAATTCGATTCAGACCTCGTATTTCTGATCTACATGCTAACTTCTATGTAAATGTTAACGGGGAAAGAATATATGAATCAAGTTGTGTAAAGTATTTGGGAATAACTTTGCAGAGCAATCTGTTATGGGATCTACATATTAAGGATTTAAAGAAGAAGATAGCACCAGCCGTGGGAATTTTGTATAAGTTTAAAAATAAACTAAGTACGAAGGTAAAGTTAATGATTTACCAGGCATTGATACACTCCCATTTGAACTATTTGGCAATTGTATATGCATTCAATAAGAATTGTGCTGCTATGAGATCTTTGCAACGTATGCAGAATAAGGCCTTAAAAATAGTATATGGTCTACCTTTAACATACCCAACAATCTCATTGTACAATGATGTTTCGAAAACTATACTGCCTATTTATGGATTATATGAATGTCAAGCTTTAATATTCGTTTACAGAAACATACATAATATCGGACATCAAACGATTGTTTTTTCTCAAAACCAACTTGAATTCAATACGCGAAATCAGTTTAATCTTCGAATTCCAAGATGTAGATTGGAAAGAAGTAAACAAAGAATTGATTATAGGGGAGGAGTAAAATTTAACAATTTACCCATTAACGTAAAGAATTCTGAAAGAATTTCTGTCTTCAAAACTAGATGTAAGTCGTATTTATGTGAAAGATTTGAAACGCTTCTTTTGTAAGTCAAGTCATTTTGAAATAACATTAATTTGAAGTCCTTATTGTTATTATTTCATTTTCTTTTGACTAACCTATAGATTTTGTATTGTATCTATTGCCAACTTGCCTCTTTAAAGCCTTTAATTGGCGCTGAGGCCGCATTTTACTGAGCTTAATATATTATATGAATTATTTAAATAATAAAAAAAAAAAAAAAAAAAAAAAAATAGAAAATAGATATATTTTTACACTACACATCTTTTTTAATCAACATTACTTTATACTCTGGTAATTATTATTTATTTCAATTTGTACTCGTAGTTCTAGAATTTTTGGCAAAATTTGGTTTCAAATTACACAGAAATACTATAGATTTTTTAAAAATACATATTTTTTAAAACTGACTTATGATGTTTTAGATGCAATAAACTTAATTTCGTAGAATTCTGTCAAAATTTGAAGACTTAAGAATTTTTGTCTGGCTGTATCTTAAAAGATACAATGCGTATTTAAGGGTTAATGCAAATGGAGTTCGATTAAAAGTGCCACTAAGCTATGCTAATATTTTCAGTACAGTTTACTTTAAACAAAATAGTAAAATATTTTCATTAATTGGTTTCTTCATAGTCACTCTATGTGTTTTTTCAGCGTATATGAGACCCACCACATAACCCACTAAACATTCACTATGATACCTAAATGTAACAATTTTTGTTTTAAAGATCTTATTTTATTGTTTATAAAATGTTTCATAACAGCTGTTTAACCTCTTGGTGTTCGGACTGTCTAAAGCTTTATTCTCAACTCTTCTCAGCTCTATATTTTGCATTGTTTAATTAACATATTGTTAGAATATTTTATGTGTATTGTTTAGTACTTATAAAAGCATTTTGTAAAAAAATGGCATGTCATTCTGAACAGCTGCAAAAGCATTAAAAAAAACTGGTTATCTTTTTTTTTTTTTGCATGATACCCAGCAACAAATGCGACAACAGATTAAAGAAATCATTTCATTGGTATTAATATTTTGATCATATTGTCCTGCCTCTCCATTGCTTGGGCATTTGCAATTCGGTTTTTTGTCTAAGCTTTCAGCAAAGTATTTCAGCTGATATTTTCATATGGGGCCTCAATATATGTTTAGTTTATGTGGGACCCTAACCATTGATCTTTCCTTTACAAAGGTGAATTTTTTTAAACTATCCTCGATATTCGACTGCCACCTGTAGATTTTATTGCTTTTTAATTAGGTCGTTAGTTTAATTAGATTGTTGATATTACGAAAGATCTAAACCGTCTCCCGATTTAACCTTGGGGCCTTCTAGAAACATAGTATGTTATCGCATTTGCCACAAAAATGTAAATATACTGGTATTTGTACACCCTCAAAAATCTGTATCGTATTTATTTTTTACCGGTCTCATTATGGAAGGCCATCGAGTATAGACGATTCTAGCTTTCTTGGGAGGTAGCAAGCACAAAGAAAAAAAGTATTTTTTCTCCGCGAATGAAATTTTAGACAAACGAAATTCCCCTTTCGTATAAACGTATCATTCCGTTTAGAGCAAACTAGTCAGCAATTTTTTGATAAGCGATTCAAACGAATTGTGTAGAAACTTCTACTGAAAGACGGTCATCCACAATTAAATTATCTTGGTGTTGCGGCCGATGGAAAGCCATCTAAACTTTCTTACTAAATTGTAAGTTTAGTTATGCGGGATATATAGTAGAGAAAAGAAAATTCGATTAAATACATATATATTCAGTTCTTGACCGGTATATATAGGGAAGCAATAATTACGAGCCGATATGAACTTTTATGAGGTAATTATAGAGCCAGAAGTGAAATATGGGGGTCGCTTTTGATGGGGACTATATACAATTATGAACACGAGTCTACCAAAAATGGCAGAGTTTTTACTGTTTGGTAGATTGTTTTGGAAGATTTTGTAAAATATTCCTCTCCAACTATGAAATGCTTGATAAATTTTCTATATAAATACATTTTTGACAAAATTTTGTATAGAAATTATATTTTGACAAAATTTTGTAAAAAAATAAAATGTTGAACAAATTTTCTCTAGAAATAAAATATTAAAAAAAAAATTCTCTAGTAATATAAAATTTTGACAAAATTTTCTATGGCAATAAAATTTTGGTAGATTATTTTTGGCTCGAGTGGCAATCGTGATTTTTCTGTGATTGGGGATCGGTTTATTAGGAGGCTATATATAATATAGATCGGTACGGGCCAATTCTGGCATGGTTGTTATCGGCCATATATACTAGCGAAATGTACCAATTTTCAACCGGATCGAATGAATTTTGTTCCTTCAAGAGGCTCAGGAGATCAAATCTGGGGATCGGTTTATATGGGGGCTATATATAATTATGGACCGATATGGACCAATTTTGGCATGGTTATTAGAGACCATATACTAACACCATGTACCAAATTTCAGCCGGATCGGATGAAATCTGCTCCTCCAAGAGGTTCTGCAAGCCAAATCTGAGCGTCGGTGTATAAAAGGTTGGCTGATAAGTCCCCGGTCTGACACATAGATGGCGTCGCTAGTATTAAATGAATATTATTTTTATATAGTACCAACCGTCAAATGATTCGTGTCAAAATTTGACGTCTGTAAGTCAATTACTTTGTGAGATAGAGCGTCTTTTGTGAAGCAACTTTTGTTATTGTGAAAAAAATGGAAAAAAAGGATTTCGTCTTTTGATAAAATACTGTTTTCTGAAGGGAAAAAATACGGTGGAAGCAAAAACTTGGCTTGATAATGAGTTTCCGGTCTCAGTCCCAGGGAAATCAACAATAATTGATTGGTATGCAAAATTCCAGCGTGGTGAAATGAACACTGAGGACGGTGAACGCAGTGGACGCCCAAAAGAGGTGGTTACCGACGAAAACATCAACAAAATCCACAAAATGATTTTCAATGACCGTAAAATGAAGTTGATCGAGATAGCAAGGGCCTTAAAGATATCCAAAGACCGTGTTGGTCATATCATTCATCAATATTTGGATATGCGGAAGCTCTGTGCAAAATGAGTGCCACGCGAGCTCACATTTGACCAGAAACAACAAGGTGTTGATGATTCTGAGTGGTGTTTGCAGCGTTAACTGTAATATCCCGATTTCGATGATATGTGACAATGGATGAAACATGGCTCCATCACTACACTCCTGAGTCCAATCGACAGTCGGCTGAGTGGACAGCGACCGGTGAACCGTCTCCGAAGCGTGGAAAGACTCAAAAGTCCGCTGGCAAAGTAATGGCCTCTGTTTTTGGGATGCGCATGGAATAATTTTTATCGATTATCTTGAGAAGGGAAAAACTATCAACAGTGACTATTATATGGCGTTATTGGAGCGTTTGAAGGTCGAAATCTCGGCAAAACGGCCCCATATGAAGAAGAAAAAGTGTTGTTCCACCAAGACAACGCACCGTGCCACAAGTCATTGAGAACGATGGCAAAAATTCATGAATTGGGCTTCGAATTGCTTCGCCACCCACCGTATTCTCCAGATCTGGCCCCAGCGACTTTTTCTTGTTCTCAGACCTCAAAAGGATGCTCGCAGGGAAAAAATTGGTCTGCAATGAAGAGGTGATCGCCGAAACTGAGGCCTATTTTGAGGCAAAACCGAAGGAGTACTCCAAAATCGTATCAAAAAATTGAAGGTCGCATAATCGTTGTTATCGCTCTTGAAGGGAACTATGTTGAATAAAAAAAACGATTTTTGACAAAAAAATGTGTTTTTATTTGTTTAGACGGGTACTTATCAGCCAACCTGTTAACTACAATTTTCGTTTACAATTTTGATTTAAGAATTAAGAATAGTGCACAAATAATTATTAATTTTATACATTACACATCTTTTTTTAATCAACATTACTTTATACTCTGGTAAATATTATTTTATCTTCCAAAGTTGTACTTCGTGTTCGAAGATGGGCTATATCGGTCCAAGTTTTGATTGGATAGAAACTATGGATCTAGAATCCATAGTCCCTATATAGTCCGATCTCCCGACTTCACTTCTTAGGTTTCTAGAAATCGTAGTTCTTACCCAATTTGTCAGAAATTGGAATTCTAGAAATATTTGAGGACCATTAACAGGTGTGTCGAAAATGGTGGGTATTGTGGGTCCATGTTTTGGTAAAGCCCCCATATATACCTCCCGAATTTATTTCGATGATCTAAGGGATATATAGTAGAGAAAATGAAAGTTCGATTTAATAACATATATATTCAGTTCTTGACCGGTATTATAGGTAGGAAGGAATAAATTACGACCGATTATGACACTTTTTATGCGTAATTTATAGAGCCAGAATGTGGAGAATATGGGGGTCGCTTTTGATGGGGACTATACTACAATTATGAACACGATTCTACCAAAATAGGCAGAGTTTTTACTGTTTGTAGATTGTTTTAGGAAGATTTTGTAATAATATTCCTCTCCAACTATGAAATGCTTGATAAATTTTATCATAGAATACATTTTGACAAATTTTGTATAGAAATTATATATTTTGACAAAATTGTTGTAAAAAATATAAATGTTGCAATTTTCTCTAGAATAAAAATATTAAAAAAAAATTCTCTAGTAATATATAAATTGTGACAAATATTTCTATGGCAATAAAATTTTGGTAGATTATTTTGGCTCGAGTGGCAATCGTGATATTTCTTGTGTATTGGGGCGATCGGTTTATTAGGAGGCTTATATATAATATAGATTCGGTAGCGGGCCAATTCTGGCATGTGTTGAGTTACGGCCATATTATACTAGCGAAATGTACCATTTCAACCGGATCGAATGAATTTTGTTCATTCAGAGGCATTCGGAGATCAATCTGGGATCGTTTATATGGCGCGGTATATATCAATTAGGACTATGGACCAATATTGGATGGTTATTAGAGACCATATACTAACACCATGTTACCCAATTTCAGTCCGATCTGGATGAAATCTGCTCTCCAAGAGGTTCTGCAAGCCAAATCTGAAGCGTCGGTTGTATAAAAGGTTGGCTGATAGAGTCCCCGCGTCTGACACATAGATGGCGTCGCTTTAGTATTAAATGAATATTATTTTTATATAGTACCAACCGTCAAATGAATTCGTGTCAAAATTATGACGTCTGTAAGTCATTACTTTGCCTGAGATAGAAGCGCTTTTTGTGAAGCAACTTTGTTATTCGTGAAAAATGGGAAAAAGGAATTTCGCTGTTTGATAAAATAACTGTTTCTCTGAAGGAAAAATACGGTGAAGCAAAAACTTGGCTTGATAATAAGTTTTTCGCGGTCTCAGTCCGGCAGGGAAATCAACAATAATTGATTGTATGACAAAATTCCAGCGTGGTGAAATGACACTGAACGAGTGAACGCTAGTGGGACGCCCAAAACGAGGATGCTTACCGACGAAAACATTCAAAAATATCCACAAAATGATTTTGCAATAACCGTAAAATGAAGTTGATCGAGATAGCAGACGGCCATCTTAAAGACTATCAAAGACCGTGTTGGTCCACTATCATTCATCAATATTTGGATATGCGGAAGCTCTGTGGCAAAATGAGTGCCACGCCGAGCTCACATTTGACCCAGAAACAACAAGGTGTTGATGATTTCTGAGTGGTGTTTTGGGCAGCAGTTAAACTCGTAATATCCGCCGATTTTTCCATCGATATGTGACAATGGATGAAAATCTGGCATCCATCACTCACTCCTGAGTACAATCGACGTCGAGCTGAGTGGACAGGACCGGATGAACCGTCTCCGAAGCGTGAAAGACTCAAAAGTCCGCTGGCAAGTAATGGCCTCTTGTTTTGTGGGATGCAGCATGGAATAATTTTTATCGATTACTTGAGAAGGGAAAAACTATCACAGTCACTATTATATGGCGTTTTATTGGAGCGTTTGAATGGTCGAAATCGCGGCAAAACGGCCCATATGAAGAAGAAAAAGTGTTGTTCCACCAAGACAACGCAACGTGCCACAAGTCATTGAGAACGATGGCAAAAAATTCCATGGAATTGGGGCTCGAATTGCTTCGCCAGCCACCCGTATTTCTCAGATCTGGCCCCACGCGACTTTTTCTTGTTCTCAGACCTCAAAGGATGCTCGCAGTGAGAAAAATTTGGCTGCATGAAAGAGGTGATCGACGAAACTGAGAGCCTATTTTGAGCATAAACCGAAGGAGTACCCAAAATCGTTATTCAAAAAATTGAGAAGGTCGCTAATAATCGTTGTATCGCTCTTTGAAAGGGAACTATGTTGAATAAAAAAAAAACGATTTTTGACAAAAAAATGTGGTTTTTATTTGATTTTAGAAGACGGGTACTTATCAGCCAACCTGTTATATCAATTTGTTGTCAATTTTGATTTAACAGAATTACAGATAGGTGGCACCAAAATTTATTTAAAAAGGAGAGAATGTGCCATATATATATTGTGCCAGTTCTAACAAAGTATATTAAATAATGATTAACTTTTTCGGTGTATCCGATGCCCTTAAGGTACAAAAATTGTGCCTATTGCGAAAGAAACAAACTGCGAAAACAACCGGATAAATACGAGCAGTTTCAGTTTTACTTCCAATCAAATAAAAGTATTTGAGACCAAATATTATGACAATTACTTAGTTCATATGGAGGAAATAATTCTCTATACGATTCTTCAGTTTGGTTTCAGGAGGGGTTGTGGTAAGTCCAGATGCGGTTGTAAATGTGGTTCGATTGTTTGTACTGCTTTCGATGAAGATCTAGTGGCAGTCTGCGTATATTTTTTCGACTTCACCGGAAAGCCTTTTGACTCTCGTGCTCATGACAATACTTATAGAAAAGATGAAGGTACTATGGAATACAAGGAAAGAACAATTTATTGGTTGTCGGGATTATTTGAAATCTGCCGTAAGCAGTATGGGTGCACATCAATGATTGCAGTAGTGTTAGGTGTGACGCGAATTCGGAGTACCGCAGGGTAGTTTGTTTAGGCCCTTTTTTTTCTCGATTTTTTTGAATGATTTTGAAGAACTAGAGCTAAGGGGAGTTATAACTATTCATGTTTGCGGATGATATAAAGCATTGTTTTATCCATACTTCGCGTGATATACGTGGATAAAGGCTATGATTGAGAGAGACGCCGCATGATACTTGAGTATGCCGCTTAAATAGGCTTTTAGTTAATCCTACAGAAAACGAAGTTAATTCGATTCATGACCTCGTATTTCTGATCTACATGCTATTCTATGTATAATGTTAACGGGGAAAGATATATGTAATCAAGTTTTGTAAAGTATTTGGAAATAACTTTGCAGAGCAATCTGTTATGGGAATCTACATATTTAAGGATTTAAAGAAAAGATACACCAGCCGTGGGATTTGTATAAGTTTAAAATAAACTAAGTACAGAAGGTAAAGTTAAATGATTTACCAGGATTGAATAACTCCATTTGAACTTATTTGGCAATTGTATATGCATTCAATAAGAATTGTGCTGCTATAGAGATCTTTGCAACGTATGCAGAATAAGGCCTTAAAAATAGATATATGGTCTACCTTATAACATACCCCAACATCTCATTGTACAATGAATGTTTCGAAAACTATAGCTGCCATATTTATGGATTAATATGAATGTACAGCTTTAAATATTCGTGTTTACAGAAACATACTAATATCGACATTCAAACGATTGTTTTTTCTCAAACCATCTTGAATTCAAGTACGCGAATCAGTTTATCTTCGGAATTCCAAGTGTAGATTGAGAGAAGTACAACAAAGAATTTGATTATAAGGGGAGGAGTAAAATTTAACATTTAGCCCATTATCGTAAAGAATTTGGAAAGAATTTCTGTCTTCAAAACTAGATGTAAGTTCGTATTTATGTGAAAGATTTGATAAACGCTTCTTTTGTAAGTCCAAGTCATTTTGAAATACATTAATCTTTGAAGTCCTTTATTGTTTATTATTTCATTTTCTTTTGACTAACCTATTAGATTTTGGTATTGTATCTATTGGCCAACTTGGCCTTCTTTAAAAGCTTTAATTGGGGCGCTGAGGGCCGCATTTTACTCGAGGCTTAATATATTATAATGAATTATTTAATAATAAAAAAAAAAAAAAAAAAAAAAAATTAGAAAATAGATATTTTTTACACTACACATTCTTTTTTAATCAACATTACTTTATACTCCTGGTATTATTATTTATTTCAATTTGTACTCGTAGTTCATGAATTTTTGGCAAATTTGGTTTCAAATTACACAGAAATACTATAGGATTTTATTAAAAATAATATTATTTTTAAAAGCTGAACTTATGATGTTTTAGATGCAATAAACTTATTTCGTAGAATTCTGTCAAATTTGAAGACTTAAGAATTTTTGTCTGGCTGTATCTTAAAGATACATGCGTATTTAAGGTTAATGCAATGGAGTCGATTAAAAGTGCCACTAAGCTATGCTAATATTTTCAGTACAGTTTACTTTAAACAAAATAGTAAAAATATTGTTCATTAATTGGTTTCTTCATAGTCACTCTATGTGTTTTTTCAGCGTATATGAGACCCACCACATAACCCACTAAACATTCCATAATGATACCTAAATGTAACAATTTTCTGTTTTTAAAGATCTTATTTTAATTGTTTATAAAATGTTTCATATAAAGCTGTTTAACCTCTTGTGTTCGGACTGTCTAAAGCTTTATTCTCACTCTTCTCAGCTCTATATTTTTTGCATTGTTTAATTAACATATTGTTTAGAATATTTTATGTGTATTGTTTAGTACTTATAAAAGCATTTTGTAAAAAATGGCAATGTCATTCCTGAACAGCTGCAAAAGCATTAAAAAAACTGGTTATCTTTTTTTTTTTTGCATGATACCAGCAACAAATGCGAAACAGATTAAAGAAATCATTTCATTGGTATATAATATTTTGATCATATTGTCCTGCCTCTCCATTGCTTGGGCACTTTGCAATTCGGTTTTTTGTCTAAGCCTTTCAGCAAAGTATTTCAGCTGATATTTTCATATGGGGCCTCAATATATGTTTAGTTTATGTGGGACCCTAACCATTGATCTTTCCTTTACAAGGTGAATTTTTTTAAACTATCCTCGATATTCGACTGCCACCTGTAGATTTTATTGCTTTTTAATTAGGTCGTTAGTTTAATTAGATTGTTGATTAGATGTGGAAGCAACGACCTTCATGATATTTTAGAAAATCCAAATCCGTGCTCTATAAATGGTATCACGTAGTTTTGAATGCAAAATGGAA
>PGFW01004850.1:10371-15371 GCA_003123925.1 Haematobia irritans
ACTAAATTTTGATATCGTAGATATATCTGAATCTCCTTAAAAATTCAACATTTTTCCATATTTTTTGCAAGCGCAATCGGAACTAAGTTCAGTTTTCTTTTCATTACAACTTCCAACATATTTAGATTTCGCACCATCAATTCTAACTTGTTCCAATATTTGAATCGTTTTTATTATCAATTGCCGTGTCTACTCTAGCTAAATCCTCGTTCAGGTTACGTTCATATTTAAAGGTGGGTACTATGTTCGGTTTTCGAGTTGAAAACCACTTATATTTCGCGATTACTTTTCCTTATATAATCAAAATTATAAATGAAAATAAACATATTCCTGTAAAGTCTCGCCGAAATCTTTAGGAAAAAGAAGCTGCGCGTCAAGTGAGTTAATTTTTCTGCTTCATATTGGACTGTTTTAATAAAGTAACCGCGAAAATTTCAACGCGAAAACAGAACATAGTACCTATCTTAAGTGCGGAAATTCTTTGGAATTCGTTAGAATAGTGTATTCTCATTTCTACGTTATTCGTTTTCAATGATTTCGTTAAAAGTTGAACCATTCGAAAGCAAATATCAAAATATGATGTTTTAAGTCATTTGTAAGCTCATGTAAACTAAAAAGGTGGTTTACTCTCAAGTCAAATGATATTGCATTCGAAAAACACTCTTTTTCGGTTTATTATGAGGGATAAAACATTTAACCTAATCTGGCAACTATGACGACAAACTGACAATTCGGCCTCACTGATCGGCTAATATAAACAAAGTTCTCTCTTGACTCTCTGTGAGAAAAAGAACAGCGGTGAGAAAGCAAAATTGTGAAAACAAATAGAAAATATGAAAGAAAAATATAAAGAAAAAACAAACACAGCCGAAAGAGAAACTGCCAAATTAAAGTTCTGTGTAAAAATAAATGTGTATGTTGTGTGTGATTGAGTGCAAGAGTTATTATGTGAAAACTAGATAAATTATTTCCCTATGAAAGATATAATATAATATAAATTTCATTATTAAAATTTATTTTAAACCATTGCCCTTGTCCCCCCGTTCGCCATAGTGTAACAAGACAAATATTTCCCAAATCAGCAAGAGCAAAACGTAACCAAACTGAAGGCAAAAATTGAAAGTAAAAGTTTGATAAGAAAACATAATAAATATTACGATAAAAAGAAATCAAACTAAAACAAAACATACAAAAATAAAACTGTAGAGAATAATATCCTATAGTTAAGTGCTCGTTATATGCCGTGTTGGTGCGGTCATTACAAGGCATTATAAAATTTCTTGCAAAGCTCCGGCGCCGAGCTGCGAGCAACAGCTGATAAAATTCTCTCCTATTGAAAAATTCTTGGATATTAACCAAACAACCAACCAATAATAAGCGATAATTTTTTTTGTACGAACAACAACTACGTCAGGCTGCCGTCATTATCATCAAAATTTTCGTCATAGACATTCATCATTATCGTCTCTGTAAAACAAAGATCCAAGATGACATCTTTAGATATACGCAATAATTCGGCCGTTATGAAACGAGCCGAACAACTTAAACGTTGGGAAGAATCGGATACAAATCAACATCCATCAGTTCCACGTCCCGAACGTGGCAGTCGGATAAAATTCTCATCGGGATGTATATTTTTGGCCGCCTGCTTGGCCGGCGATAAAGATGAAGTTTTGAAAATGCTTGAACAAGGTGCTGATATAAATACCGTTAATGTGGATGGCTTGACAGCTCTTCATCAGGTGAGTTTTATACATTGACAATTGAAATTTTTAGTCATAGTTTTCACTTTACATAGGTATTGATCTTGAATTTGAAAAAAGAGACAGAATAGCAAAAGGTTTACTGATTTGGAGGCAACAGAATCCTGGTAGTAATCTTACGGGATACTAGTCAGATCATACTTAATGTTAAAAGTCTAGACATAAATTCGAAACTCACTGAAGCCGATCCTAAATATTGGGGTTGACCCTTGGATCGTCTCATTATCCATGCTACCCCTAGGAGGGCACCCTCTGAAAGAGTCAAAGTGATTTGGTTCGTTTTGAGGAGGGAAATACAATCAATTGGTCATCGGCGACGATAGTGATGTGGGATTAAGGGTCGTGCATATGGTAGTGGTTCAAAAGGCGATCTCTTCCTATCCACTGTAGCATTCCGGTCAGTGCCAGTGCACACTCCATGAATCTAAACAATTTCAAGATATCTGCCCCAACATTCGCCACATCAGCGAGACATTCTTCGAGTTGTCCTTGCCGATCCAGAAAACTTTTTCACTTTGGACGGTAACTAATAGAGACAGACAACTTCCGAAACTGGATGGTATACGCTTTATCATAGATGACCCATCGCTCTTTCCGTTTTGTGGTTTCCGCAAAGAGAAAATAAATTGCACAAAATTAAATTTTTTTTGGTTTTAGTCGCCAATTGTTTCCTTCTCAATTTAAAACTTTCGAACATTTTAATTATAATAAATTCATCTGGTATATAATCAAAAAGTGTTTCAATTGTGGAATAAAATGGAAAATTGTTGAAAACGATTCTCTTCCCCCTATTTTCTTCGTTTATTCTTCATTTTTGGCAACTGTCATTCCGCTTTTGATACTGAGCGGGTTATCTACTTACCTTAGTTATCTAAATGCGCTTTATAGTATAGTCGAAAACACTTAATGTAGTTGTATTGTCCTGTTTTTTGTAAAATTCAGAAATTCATGGAAAGGTGCCAATTTTCTTTGCACTCAAAACGTCTGTGTTTGCTATTCTATTCTGTCCAACTTGATATCTATTTCTGAATGGCGGGACAATTATTTCACATTATAAAATCAATTTTGAATTTATCGGAATGGTAATGAGATTAGTTGAACAAACCAATCCTTTACAATCAGCATTTAGCATTTCATTATAAAATTTTTGATCGTTAAATTTTGCACAAATTATAACAATTTGATACTGACGTGATTTTGGTGGAAAGTTAAACATTTTGACCAAAAAAAATACAACTTATTAATAATTTTTCTTGATATAAATTAATATTGCCCAAACTGTTCATAGTTTAAAGCGATGGGGACAAGAAATCGTTCCACTCTCTTGACAACAAAAATCTGCTCTTACATTCAGTCCAATCACCTACGCTGTACATATCGAATGTCAGTCGTGCGATATGCCTGCGACCTATGTAGTCTAACTGGACGAGTTGGTCTCGGCGAACAGCTTTTTTTCAAGCGCTATATAGACATAACAGAAATTAAATTCTCGGAACGACATCATTCATGAAACGCCGAAAGGCATACGGGTGAATTCGAACAATCCGCCAAAAAATGGTCGTGGTGATATAGCTGTTTTCGAATATCTTCCTCTTCTTTACCGGAAATTTGGAAAATATCCTTTATCAAATCATTTTTGAAAATACATTTTTTTGCCATGTAAATTTCCCTGCACAAATCATGGATATGTTGGCACGGGTATACGTCGGAATTGTCACTTTGTTTCAATGCACCTATAGTCTCGCACAAGGCTCCAATTCAGTTATTGGCTTTTTTGGCTACCAAATGTAATGGGCTGATCAACTGCTCTTTTGAGCGGGCGCGACATATTCCAAGCTGAAGCATATATTCGAACTCTTTTTTAACTATTTTCAACTTTTCAGGCGACAATCTCCTAGGCTTGCTATAAACAGGCGGACCTTTCGTTGCTATCACATGTGTTACTGAATGCTTAACTTGAGGTATTTTGTTCGACGGTCTTGCTACGTCTCTGAACTCGCTGATTAAGGAAATAAAACGGAGAATTTGCGGGGTGTATTGAACCAAGTGACTGAAAGATTTGAGTAAGTTTGATAATGAACACTCAACTTCAAATTTGTTCCTTTTAATTATGAGGCAGCGTCTTCTATATATCGACAAGCAAATCGCAAATTCTCTAAAAAACATCAGAGCCAATGATAGGGCTGGGTTATATCACGCTTATAAACGAACGGCCATACCAAATCTCTATTCTTAAACCAAGATTAAAGCTTTAAGAATTTTTTGCTGCCAAATGTTTATCGGAGTTACTCAATTTGCTGCTTGTGTAGCTTCGAAACGCTTCCACTTCGCCTCGCTTTCCATAGTTAAAGATGCATTGGAATCACTCGACACATCAGTCCCAGTTATACACTAAAATTGTTGCTTGGAAAGACTGATCCCGTAACATGAGGGCGACATATTTCTTCAGTTCGCCTTCGTCCGTCACGAGGCGAAGGAGATTCTAAGTTTTCCGAATTTATAAGAACAGGGAGACCGACACTTCGTTGGCTTTATCACCAAATTTAAAGTGATTACCAACACATCACCCCTCATTTGCTTCCACCAATGCGGACCCGAGTCTTACTTCTCTACGTTTTCTGGATGTACTAACGGTTACGATTGTGTTGTTCGCAGCTTCGTCAAATTTTCGTATTATTTCATTAATTTGCCCTTCAAGGTTATCTGTCTTGATAACATGGGTCATGATTACTTACTTGATTTATCGATGCATTTCCGGAGATGGTCTTATTTTATCTGCAATGACGATAGGTTTATCCAAATTGTCAGTACTCACGGAATAGAACAGCTTTTTATCGTTGCTTGTAACCGATTGGAACCATAAAGTCGTAGCATTTCTTCGGATACTCTTATCAGATGCTAAGTGGCAGCGCAATGTCGCGCGCATCGACTGAAGTTTTCTATCGCCCAATCCACATTTTCCCATAAGCTCCTGCGCGACGTTTTTATCTGAATCTAAACTCATCCAGCAGAGACGTTTTCAGGGAATTGTACAAATCTCGCTCTGGCGGTAAATTTGAGTCGGGATGAGTCGACATATTCGGTGGCGGCGACTGAAATCAGCGGCGCGACTCGGGGGCTTCATTCTCTCGTGGGTACATTATCCTTCTCATAATATCATGGTCTTTTGAAGCGGAGACATGCCTGAAAGTATGCTAAGAAATGTGCTACCAAATTTCCATGGCGACTACCGAATAA
>PGFW01004850.1:20371-23106 GCA_003123925.1 Haematobia irritans
TCGTTCCTATAGTCGATATTATGAAACTGTTGAGCTCTATGGATGATGGTATACTAAGAGATAAGAAATTGACAAAGAATGGAAATCTAGAAATTTGTGGCATAAGTGATCACTATGCGAGAGTAAGTTGTTGAGAGAGGCGAAAACTATTTCCCGAGACATCCGAAATGCTTTCGTCTTGTGTGTTGTGTTTGCACTCATTGTCCGTCATGGTTAGTTGTGCTTGTGCGTATTTATCTATAGTTATGGCGGGAGGGGGGAAATTGCGCTTTTTTAGATCAAACCAATGCAGGCTACACACAATAGCAAGCAATCCAACCCAATCAGTCTATAACAGCCATAGCCGCAGAGGCACAATACGTCGTCGTCGCGCGTTTCATTGCAAAATAGGGCAGGCTGTTGCTCGCGCTTCCATTCGCGTTGAACATTTTGTGTGTGTCTGTTTTTTTTTCGGGGGTTTCATTCGCAGAATTGGGGATAAGATTTCGGTTAGAATCAGATGTGCTTAGTTGAACAGATTAGTTTTTCGAGTGTAAGTCGTCGACATTTTCGAAATGTTATTTCTCAGTTTACACATCCCTTTGGCTATTTCAATGAAAATGCAAATACAAAAATGTATTAAGCTGTTTTAGAAAATTTAATGCAGCAAAAAGAAAAGAATAGAATTCTGTTTTATAAAAACTAATTTACTCAGCTCTTCTCTGAGAGATGTGTTAGTAGTGTTCCAAAAAAAAAACAAAAGAAAAGAAAAAAGAAAAACACCAACATTGCAAGAAAAGTCGAGGGATCAATACCAAAAACGGACTAAAATATTTAAAAGGAACGATATCAGAAATATTCGATGAGAGTAAGAAAATGAGAGAGTGTATGGTTGCAAATGTCAAGACAATATAGAGAGTTTGCCCATAATTGACATAAATATTGGTTTTCAAGCGATTATTCTAAAATAACATCCCCAATGCTTCTACTGCGAAATTTCTGCATTGGCACAAGGAATGCATAGAAGTTTCGCTAGTCAAATTTTCAGATCGCATTAATCGCGCGAATACATTCGTATATTCAAGTTTACATTTTTTGTAAAAATTCATTGAAAGAAATAAGCTTTTTTAATTTTTGCTTTGTAGCTCCTATCGAGTGATCAAACTTCCAATTAATTTTCAATGTAAAATTGCAATTTTAGGAATTTTTTAACTAAACGTCGATATGTTAAAAAGTAAGTAATTATTTTGGACAAATCCAATAAAAAAAAATATTGGACGTAATTTATTTTTTTTTTTCACTTGTTGAAGAAAATTTCTTTCTTCTTGAAGAAAACAAATTTGACTTCGAAATCGGAAAATGGCGTCATACGAAGTTCAAGATGGACATATTTATTGTAAAATGTATACCATAAAATTATAACTATGTTATATTTTGAAAAATACGAATTTACCAAATCTATGTTTTGTGTACTATTTTTCTTTTTTCGTTCATTTAAACTAATCTACGATTTAAAGTTAAGAAACTTTTCATATTTATCATATTAATTTCCATTAAATAACATAAAATAAAATTGGCTTTAGTGCCCGGGACGGTTAAGTTTTTTTTAGTAAGGCATTTCCATTTGTGTTTTTAGTTAAAATGTAATAGTATTATGACAATAAAATTAGATACTTCTTGCAAAATTACGTATTTGCTTGAAAATAGTTAGAACCTTTAATGCTTGATTATTTGTTTTCAAAAGAACCCCGTCTGCCAGTTTTTTAAAACCCGAAGCCCCGAATTTTGAAGAATTCATGTTTTTGATCCACTATTTCCCTATTATGCTATAAAATAAGAAATACCTATAAGCTAATATTATTATGCAGAATTTTATGTTCCCGGGAAATCCCGGGTTTTTACAACATATTCGCCTCTGCAATTCTCAAGTTTTAAGTGCAGGATTTCCGGAAAATATTCTTCACAATATTTTTATAAAATATTACCATCAATACTATGAAAAATGGCTTTCGAATCAATATGGAAAACCGATTCAAAGCCTACTAAATTTTGATATCGTAGATATATCTGAATCTCCTTAAAAATTCAACATTTTTCCATATTTTTTGCAAGCGCAATCGGAACTAAGTTCAGTTTTCTTTTCATTACAACTTCCAACATATTAGATTTCGGCACCATCAATTCTAACTTGTTCCAATATTGATCGTTTTATTATCATTGCCGTTGTCTACTCTAGCTAAATCCTCGTTCAGGTTACGTTCATATTTAAAGGTGGGTACTATGTTCGGTTTTCGAGTTGAAAACCACTTTATTTTCGCGATTACTTTTCCTTATATAATCAAAATTATAAATGAAAATAAACATATTCCTGTAAAGTCTCGCCGAAATCTTTAGGAAAAAGAAACTGCGCGTCAAGTGAGTTAATTTTTCTGCTTCATAATTGGACTGTTTTATAAAGTCAACCGGCGGAAAAATTTCAACGCGAAAACAGAACATAGTACCTATCTTAAGTGCGGAAATTCTTTGGAATTTCGGTAGAATAGTGTATTCTCAATTCCTACGTTATTCGTTTTCAATGATTTCGTTAAAAGTTGAACCATTCGAAAGCAAATATCAAAATATGTGTTTAAGTCATTTGTAAGCTCATGTAAACTAAAAAGGTGGTTTACTCTCAAGTCAAATGATATTGCATTCGAAAAACACTCTTTTTCGGTTTATTATGAGGGATAAAACATTTAACCTAATCTGGCAACTAT